>PVIR01002439.1:0-102764 GCA_004026965.1 Petromus typicus
AGGCTCTCCTTGGCTACATAGTGAGCTCAGAGCCAACCTGAATTACAAAATGAGACCTTGTCTCAAGTGTCAGAAATGCTCAAATCTTAGCTTAATGTCCAATTGTGAAGCTTAAAGACCAGTTTATCGGGAAGAGAAAGGCTATGCATTTGACAGATTTGAGACTGTGGTTTAAGACAGAAATGTAAGCCCTTGTCACCTTATGTATGTTCTTTAGCTTGTTATGCCTTTAATTAGATTGTTGGTATTGGCTGTCAGTGGTTTCAGTTCGTTTTCACTAGAAATCAGCAAGATCTTGATTAATCCTGAGCAAGATCCTGATTCAGGTACCCTGGTGTTCTGCACCACTAAGCAGAGCAGATTCTTGTCGGAGATTTGACAAGATTGTCTGACTGCCTCCCAGTTCTCCATTTCTAGGAGCTGCTCACAAGCTATTTAAAATTCTTGGTGTCACAGTTACTTCTTCCTTTTCTTTTCTATGTGAGAAACTTGAGAAGGATCTTGGTATCATCAAGGAAACCTGACCACATCATCTTCCACCGCTTCTTTGATTGTCGTGCAGTTGATCTCAGTGCACAGCTGCTGCTGAGCTGCATCTTAGACAAAGTTAGGCTCCCATGAAGAACATGCCCTTTCCTGCTGTCTCCATAATCCTCTCTGCCGAGGTGTAGGCAGACTTAATCTTTTTAGTAGTGAAAGCAGGCCTTTTTGAGGAAGGATAAAATACAGAAAGAACAAAAGTGAGTTTCTAAAGAATTTATATGAGGTCATTATGCATTATAAACAGTAATTCAAAACTGACAATCCTCAGGAAAATGCTACTTTATAATATAAGCGAGGCTGATATTTGCATAAATCTTTTCCTATATATAAAATTTCCCTGGAATGTATTTCTAAAACTTGTTACTAACAAGGGAAATATTTTAAAGCCATGTGTTTAGGTAAATATTTTAGGACTTTCTTCCCTTTTAATTATCATATTTATAGTTTACCAGGTCCTAATCGGTACTATCCACTTAGATGTAATAGCATATTAGACTCATTACATTTTAAAATTTACCTTAAATTTTTCGTTTTTCTTTTCTATTTTTTATATTATAAAATAATTCATTTTTATTTGTAGTAATGTAGTTATAAATGTGTGTATAGTTTAATAAAAAATTTTTAATTGAAATCTTTATTGGTACATTACATATACACATCATGATTGCGTTCAACAATGAGAATTTGTATCAGTATATGACACAACTTAATTCTCATTTTGTCCCATAGCCCTACCCACCCTACCACCCCCACCCCATATATACATAAACTTTGTTTCCTTTCTTTTTTGTTATAATCTCATTATTTTCCCTCGTGATCCCATTTTGCTTTGAGTATTTTCTATTTCACAGTATATAACATATTCTAGAACTCATTTACATCTTTATTTTCTCATACCAGAGGAAAGATATGATATTTACACATCTGTGACCTATTTATTTCACTTATGAGGATATCCTCAAGGTGCGTCCATTTAAGTATAAATGATTCAAAGTTATCATTTATTATGGCAGAGTAATACTCGGTTGTGTAGAAGAACCACAGCTTTTTTTATCCAGTCTCCAGCTGATGGACATTTGGGTTGTTTCCAAGATATAGCAATCACAAACTGAGCTGCTAGAAACATGGGGGCACATATGTCACTGTGATATGAATCTTTAAATTCTTTTGTGTATATACCTAGTAGACCGATGGCCGGGTCAAATGTGACCTGCAATCCTAGTTTTTTGAGGAATTTCCTAACTGATCTCCACAGGGGTTGTATGAGTCTACAGTCCTGCCAACAGTGGAGAAGGGTTCCTTCTTCTCCGCAGCCTCGCCAACATTTGTTGCTGGCTAATTCTGAGATAGCAGCCATTCTTTATGGAGTGAGATGAAATCGTAATGTTGTTTTCATCTGCATCTCTCAAATGACTAGTGATGTTGAACATTTCTTCAGATGCTTCTTAGCTGCTTTTGTTTCTTCGTCTGAAAAATGTCTGTTCATTTCAGATGCCCATTTTTGAACTGGGTCTTTAAATTTGGGTGGATTGACTTTTTTGAGCTCTTTATATATTCTAGATAGTAACCCTTTGTCTGAGAAGCAGCAGGTAAAGATTCTTTCCCATATTGTTGGTTGCCTTTTTGCTCTGTTGGTAGTTTCTTTTGCTGTGCAGAAACCTCTCAATAGGATGAGATCCCATTTATCAGTTTCTTCTACCAGTTCTTGTGCTATGGAGAATTGCTCATGAAATCTTTCCTTGAACCAATGTCTTCAAGAGTTTGCCTAACCAGTTTTGTAGCAGGTTTAGTGTGTCTGTTTTAATATTTAGGTCCCTAATCCACTTTGATTTTATTTTAGTACACGGTGAAAGAGCTAGATCTAGCTTTAGTCTTTGGCAGGTTAAAGTCCAGTTTTTTCAGCACCGTTTGTTAAAGAGTCTATCCTTCCTCCACTGAGGGTATTTGGCTCCTTTGTCAAAAATGAGATAGCTTAGTGTGTCTGGAGTTGTTTCTGGATCTTCTAGTCTACTCCACTGGTCCTCGGGTCTGTTGCTTTGCCAATACCATGCGGTTTTTATCACAGTGGCTTTGTAGTGCAGTTTAAAGTTGGGGACCATAATACCCCCCATCATGTCCTTATTGCTTAGAATTGCTTTTGTTATTCTAGGTCTTTTGTGATTCCAGATGAATTTCTGAATTATTTTCTCTGGATCTGTGAAATATGCCATTGGGAGTTCAATTGGGGTTGCGTTGAATCTGTATAGTAGTTATGGGAGTATAGCCATTTTGACGATATTGATTCTTCCAACCCAGAAACAAGGGATGTCTTTCCATTTTCTGGTATGTTCTTCTATCTCCTTTTTCAGAGTGCTGTAATTTTCAGAGTAGAGGACTCCTCCTTTGTTAGATTGATTCCTAGATGTTTCATTTTTTTTTGGCTGCTGCTGTGAAGGCGATTGATTCCCCAATTTCTTGCTCAGTGAATCTGTTGTTTCTTTCCTATATTGACAGCAGTTTAAGAGAAATTCCAGTTAAAGATCTCTGCAGTTATCCCTTCCTTTCCAATCTTTTTTTTTGAAACAGGGTCTTGCTTTGTAGTTCAGGCTGGCCCTAAGCTTAGCTGTGAACTCACAGCAATTCTCCTGCCTCTGCCTCCCGAGTGCTGGGATTACAAATGTGAGCCACCATGCCCAGCTCTGTGGTATGTGGTTCTGATTGCTGGTGGGCATGAGTCACCATGCCCAGCATCGTTGAATGTGGTTGCCAGGGACTGAACCCGGGCCCTTGTACTTGCAAGGCAGGCTCTGGAACCACTGAGCTAAATCCCTGGCCTTCCCAATCATTTTTTAGTTCTTTTCTTTACCAGAAAATTCTGATTACAGGCATAATTTCATAGTCTACATTTGTTTTTTTAATACATAGAACTGTATTCTCTACTCTTTCAAGCACAAATAACTACTTACGTTGTTTTGTTGGTACTTACATTTCTCTTCATTCGTATGCTCATTCATTCTTGCATGCGTGGATTTGCACATGACTCATACATTAAATATGTGTTTACTAACCCCTTACTGTATGTCAGGTGCTGCGTCAGTCCCAGGACCATGAAATGAAAAAGTGAGGTGTGTGTGAGACGTGCAGAAGTCAGCCTGGGTTATTGTGAAGCTGCAGTAAGGCCAGGTACACAGCGCTGTAGCTACTGAAGTCACTACAAGCTACTGAACAAGAGCCTGCGTTACCCCTTTACCCTTGAGGATTAAAAAGGAAATTCTTGGTATCAAGGAACAAAAACGTATTTAGACACTACCAGAAATGCACAAGTGTCAGCAGATTAGGTCCAGCTTGGTGAGGGGAACTTGTTTTGACACCCTGTGGTGAATTGTTTTTGTGTGAAGTTTGATATTGCCGAACTGAATTGAGCCCCCACCCCTTTGGTGGAAAGCATGTGTGATTGTTTTTAAAACTTTTGTGACCCCTCCTCCCAATTGTACATGATATTTTCTAATGTTGGGATAAGGAACCATAGCAGCTTTGTTAGTCTCAAAAGACATGACCTGATGAAGATTAAAAAAGTTTACATATATAGTCCTTTTTAATTTTTGAGAGAAAGGCTGAGCAAGAATCTAAGATTCAAATTTTTCTGCATATAATTCGCTCATTCAAATTGTAGCTTAGTAGAATAGTTTTTCAATATCAAAGATTAAATGAATATTAATGGATGAGAAAGCTGGTCAGATGCTAATCCCCGCCCCTCTTCAGGAATGCATTTCCCACTCACTGGGTTGAATAGGAGAGAGAAGACACAGAAACATCAATAATTTATTATTTGTACTGGTATGTGAGAGAGAGTTCAGGAAGTATGAACTTCTAATATTAGTTTGGCATTTTCTTATATGCACAATAAATAGCAAAACAAAATAAACTTCCCAGGTCAACAAGGAGAACAATAAAATATGTTTTTTCAGGTCTTTGTTTCATGCAATCAGAGCTAATCCCAAAATCTTAAGTCTCTGGTATCCATCTAAGATTGGTATTTGTATTTTCTTATTTATTCAGCCTCTTCAGATTTTGTACACTTATCTTGGAATTCAGTGGGACAGTTTGCTGTTGGACTTCTGAAAATGATTGACCTGAAAAATTGTACAATTTCTACAGTTTTCTACATGATACCGGGTTAACAGAATATTCCCAACTATTTTGGGGAAAGACAGCTAGCTATCTTCTAAATTCCAGAATGTCAGCATCATCCTTGCTCACAAAGTCTAGAATCCTTCTTGTGGTCCTTGAGTGCATTTGGTGTTCTTTGAATGTATTCCATGCAGATGAGAAGCAGCCTTTTGGGGGCATTAGGAAGATGGGCACATCCTCTTGTGTAGAGCTGAGTGTGGATATTTGATGTTCAGGGGCTTCTGGGACTCCACTGCTGGTGAGAAAGCTAATTATCACTGTTGAACATAAAAAAAAGGACTTTATTACCTCTCTTGTTCTTTTACTTCAGCCTGATTTTTAAAATAATCATGGCAGTAGCTTGTGTAACCTTTCTCACTAAGGTAGTTTTAGGTGTTCTTTGTTTTAGAGTCAAAACTGAAGCGCACAATGCTCTGTCTTTGAAGAGTCATCTCTGGACTCTAGAAATTGGGAGTGGTGAAGATCTTTATGTCCTATAGTTGATCTTGGCTCATCCCCAGCTTAACCTGCGTCAGTTTGTGGGCTTGACCTTCCAAATACTCTTTTTAGATAAGAAGAGGTAGCTTCAGAGAGAAGCTCTGTGGTAGCCAGTGTGGTGACTATTTGGGCAATTTCTCTGATAACCTGGTCAGCCTGTACAGTTCATTAATGATTTTTCAGACACTTGGGTCTGAGAGCATAGTCCAAAGTTAGCAGTGTAAAGGAGGTGGTCGTGATAACAAAGAGCTAGAAAGTGGAGCTTAAAATGAAGCTGGTCTCATAGCTAGTGACCCATCCGTCCTGCTTTCTAGAGGTAGTTTTCTAGAAGAGGAACTCTGGGAATCTGGAATGGTTTTTTGATTAAAAGATTCAAGAAAACAAGAATGCTGTTACTTAGAGGAATTACCACTATCGAATTATAGAAGGTGGTTATTCGCAATAGCAGGTTTTTCATCTTTTGCAGTTATTCTTCCTGTACCTGACCTGTATTGTCCAGTCTTTACAGGTCCCTCTGTAAAGACAAAGGTTGTTCCATTTGATGCCACCTGAACACCTTCTGGAGGCTTTTGTTTATATTATTTTGTTGACTGAAAGCTTTTTTTGGCTATGGGTCCGAAAAGATAAGCATACAATTAAAAGAAATGTTATCTGTTGCTAGCTGGTATGCATTTTCAAAGCATGGTGGCAACTGAAATTCTAGCAAGTCTCATGTCTACTTGGGCTGTGACCATAAGGCATGAGATAGATGATGTTGAGAACTTAGGTGGACTAAGATCCCTGATTGTTACAGATACAGCGGTGGGGTTATTTTACTGTGCTGTTATTATCAGAATAAAGTCATGTTTTGTTTTTTAAATCTTGTTTCAAAAAGTATGGTATATTCATTGTTTATGAAACCTCTAAAATGAAAAATTTTTTATTGCTTAACTCATTCATATATTCAGACATTGTCAACATATGAAATATTAGGAAATATTAGGGTACTGAACATAAAATATTAGGTATTTGTTTTTGTTTCAGGGAACTAAGAAAATTGTAGTGGAAGCAACGGAGAAAGCTTTATTAGTAATAAGTAATTAATATAACTAAGTGCAGTAATAAATGTTAGGAGCCAGGAAAATCTTGTGTTCATCCTTGAGCAAACTATATGGCATTGATGAGACTTCAAGCACCTTGAACAAATTGGAGAATTTGGAAGAAATGGATAGATTCCTAGGTACATATGATTAGTAAAACTGAAGAAGATACTAAAACTCAGAAAAATCCAGTAAGAGGCAATGAAATGGAAGCAATATTTATCTTTCTGGCTTTTATTTATTTAAAAATATGTAAGAAGATTGCTATTTATTTCTTTAATTAAAAACAATTGTTTATTCTTTTTACCAGCTTCTCCTTGTTTTGCTTTTCACCATTAACGTTGTAAAACAGTGGACTACTTTTTAAAAATTCATTCTTAGTAATGAAAGTTTAAAACTTCAACTTTTTCTCTGAGAATGCTTTACTCATATCTGCTGGATATATTTGTATTAGTTTATTACTTCTTTCTGTATTCTAATTCTACAGTTTTTCTTCAGAAAAACTCATGAGAATATTTTCAAATTTGTTTGTTAATGTCTGTTAAGATACTGTTGCCACATTTGTATGACTGTTACATTTTAAAATTTATTGAAAGCTGGGCATGGTTCCTCATGCCCACCAGCAATGAGTACTACATACCACAGTGCCAGGTGTGGTGGCTCATGCCTGTAATCCCAGCCCTTGAGAGGCAGAGGCAGGAGGATTGCTGAGTTTGAGACTGAATTCAGGACTAGCCTAAACTACAGAGTGAGACCCTGTCTTAAAAAAATTTGAAAAAAAAAAAAAGTTGAGGGTTTTTGTGGCCTTGTAGTCCTTTTGAAAAATAGGGTTATTTATACAGTAAATGTATATGCAATCACAATACATAGATACACACATTTGCGTATAATACAAGACCTTATTACATTAATCAGAGCCTTCATATTGTGGTTTTTGAGGATAAAAACTGATTATCAATGAGAACAACAGTGATTTTACTCTTTTTCCTTGGTCCCTTGACCTGTGTTAATGGTGTGATCTGGGTGCTTTGGATATTGAGTAGGTGATTTTTGGATATTGTTGAGTAGGTGGCTTTTATTTATTTAAAAATATGGAAGCTAGTTCTAGTTCTACCTCTTTTGAGTCCTACCTCTTTATTTCTGAGTTCTAGTTCTGAGTTCGCCACTCCTTCTTTTCGTCCCTCTCATTTTCAGAAGACAAGACTAAATTCTGTGGTTCAATTACTTGGGAGGTATCACAGAGGGGAGAATTTGGCTTGTATTTGAGTCTTGAAATGTGCATGAGTACAGACACTGAGTCTTCCGGACAAGGGAAGGAATAAGAAGAGGAAAGAAGAGTGGGATGGTGAATGACATGTGTGGAATGTGAAGTCTGGATGTAAATGAGGGTAAAGGAAGTAGGATTAATTTTAGAGGATCTGAAAAGCCTGGCAGGACTGTTATAAGTGACCAGACATATACTCATGTACACAGCCTATGACGAACTTGCAGTTTAGGATTATTGTTGATGCTAATCTGTGTTGACCTTGCACATTCATATTGCCATATTGTAAGATTTCAGAGTAGTGATTTACGCTATGATCTAATATGCATTCTTTAGACTTTGCCTTTGACATTCTAGTCAGGTGAATTTTGGAATGACAGAAGAGGATAATAATTCATCCTCAGATAATTCTCAGATAATTCGTCTGTTGTGTTGTGAATTAGTCTACAGTTGCCTTCTGTCAGTCCTGTTCTTCTTTCTCTGTCTTTCCTAGTTCCTAAATAAGTTGCTTTGGAAACATGGACGAGAGGTCATAGAAATACACCAGACATGAGTAGGTAGCCATGCCTGCCGGCATGAACTATTGACCCTTCCCTTGAAGTATGTGGAGTAGTGGCTCCTTGAGTGTCCAGTGGAGCAGTGAGTGGAGCTGCCGGTGGTATTTCCACGTGCACATCACGTATGGCTTTGTGTGCAAGCCAGGCCCTTGCAGATGGTAATGTTTGGGAAATTTAGCTCTGCAGAAGTGGCACTTTTGCTCCAAAGGCAAGGCTAGAGACACTGAGATTTCCCTTGGTTTTTGTATAACATTGTGTATGTGTTCTTCCATCTAGGGGATTCCTTCTCACAGTTCCGGTTTGCAGAGGAAAAAGAATGGGATGGTGAAGCTTCATGTCCCAAACAGGTAAGAGAAATTTGTCTTGAATGTGGATTGGCTCTTCTCAAGGCTGAAGAACGAGCACCATCCCTATTGTTCTTGAGACCAAGTTCGCATGTGGAAAAGAATTGTAATTCATGCATAGCTTCTTTCTGGTTACTTGTCCAGAAAAATTTCAGGGAAGTGAGCTTGTACAGGTGCTTCAAGTGTAAGCTTGGCTTCTCTGTGCATCACTCTCACGCTGAGTGGTGAGGCAGGAAGTCTGATTTTGACAGTAGATATCTTTATAATATGGTCTTTTTGTTTGTTAAGATGTAACTTCTGAGCTGAAAGTTAACTTTCTATACTGTTCCCTTCTTACAGTTTTAACTGTTTTATATCATTAGGAGATTGCAGGGAGGAAATAGAAACAAATACAGTAGCAGTCTGGTGAATCCATAAGCCCCAAACACTTCATGTGCTGCCTGTGTTCATCCAGTGGTTTCTTCCCAAACAGGAAGCCACAGCTTCTTTTCCACTTACAGGATGATGGGTAACCCCCCCCTAAAAAATGCACAGAATTATTGGTTCCTGTACTACAGTTTGGGATTCTGTGCAGTTCAGTTGAAAGTGGACAAACTAACTTTGCCATGGAATATGGTGAAAGCCTAACAATTCGTAATTGAATTCCTTCTGCTGCACACTGGATAGAAGAGAATATTTCAGATATCTTCAGAGATTCATACAGTTTTGTTTCATCATCAAAACATGAAGCATTTGGTATTTACTAGATATTGTGTGAGATACAGCTTACTTGAGCCTAGTGGCTGACCCATATTAGATGCTCAGCAGATATTTAATGTTGCTTCCTTTTTATTATTGTGTAAATAAGTGTTGTGACAAATGGATCAACACAACACTATCAGAGACAGTTAGTTTTCAGTGAGAATGATTAAGAACAGTACTATGGGGAAAAGATTATTAGGATGGGTCTTCGTGGTAGCTTCTTTTTACTGGACTGCAGGAAGGACGTAGGAAAACTAGATTGTGTTCAGACTTAGAAGTGCGGTCAGTGTATGATATCCCCAGAGGAAGATACTGAAGGAGCAGTTCTGGCCAGCTGGTACCAACAGTTTGATCTTCATTGTCTTCGCAGTTTCTTAGCATGTGTGTAAGAGCCTCATCTTTGGAAATACAGACCTGAGTGTGAATCCATGTTCTGTGATGTGGGCAAAATTTCTTTTTGCTTCTCATATGTAAAGTCCTACTAATAATAAACTATAACTTGGAGATGTAATGAGCATTAAATTAGATATGTAGAACCTTCCAGTGAGCTCTTGACAGACACAAAACACTAAAATGATTATGACTAATTTTTTCAGGGGGGAGTGTGGTACTGGGGATGGAACTGATGACCTTACCACCTTGCATTTATAAGTCAGGCAGCAGCACCACTGAGATAAATCTTAAGCCCTTACTAATATTAAGAAGCTTTGTTTAGCAAGAACATGAAGATGAGATTTGACTTTAGTAGTGTTAGGAAGAAAGATTGAAAGATGAGAAGCTGGGGGAGGCAAACCAGTTGGATGTTCTGTTGAGCAAATGGGTGAGAGTAGAAAAAGGAAGTTAGGAAGGTTGCAAAGACAGTAAGGGACACCTTAATGCCTTCCCACTTGTGACCCCCTTCAGCAGAGGATAAGTTAGACCATGGTCATTGACCGGATGCTGATGTAAGATGTGGGACAAGAAGGACTTGCCGTGATGCCAGTGTCGCTATGCTGTGTAACTGAGCAGTGATGACAGCAAGAGTAGAAACAAGTTTGCCTTTGACCATTTTGAGTTGGAGGTGTTGGCAGGATCTGCCCAAAACTGAATGAATAGTTTCCCTATCGAAACTATTTGTTGTCTCACTAGTTTTCTTTTCTTTTTGTGCTTGAGTAAGAAAAAAGATGTGAATATTTATATGTATTTTTCAGTTTTTAACTTTTGTTAATACGTTTGCAGTTGTTTTTGATCCTTACGCCTTCCCATGCCTGGGCCGAGGGTGCCCAGTGACATGAGACAGTGAGAGGGTAGAAATAGATTTTGCCTTTGTAGTTAAAAATAGGGGTTTTATACTGTGACATGTTAGAAATTCTCACAGGGATCTGCAAGGAGAAGGACACAGTGATTCAAGCAACGTTCATTTCCCAGGGCTGAGGTGCAGGGTGAAAGATTCAGGACCTGGCAGTCAGGACGCTCTACATGAGCCATGTCACACCGAGGACCCAGGGAGCCACACTGCTTAGGCCCAAGAGTATCTGTTCACATTTTTGCTTTGTATAGTGTGGGAATCATGCAAAGAAGAAATGGGCCAGAAGTGAACTTTTGAGGGAAGAAAAAGTCATTTATTTATTTATTTTTAATTACTTGGAGTTTTTTTTATTTCACTTTGTGTGACCAGTTTGCTTTTTGTTCCTTCTATGCTGAGTACTGGGTGATGTACAGTGGTTTCAGATCCCCAGCTTTTAAAGCCACAGACTCCCTCACAGTCTAGGTGTGTGGTTGGGGACTGAGAATCTGTTCTCTTTAAAAGAAACTTCCACTGTTCTATGTACACATGATCCCTGAGCCCCAAAAGCATGTGTACAGTAGCAGTGTCCACTGCTGGCAGAGGTGCAGTAGTCCGAGAAAAGGGCGTTGTTTCATCTTTCAAATGAGATTTACAGCAGCTCTTTTCTCCAGAGTGTGCTTTTACGCAAGACTGAGACACACAGTCTAAGGGGCTCGATCACAGAAGAGTCTTGAGGCTTACAGGCTCCCGCTGCCTACACAGGGCTTCACGCACACTGCTCAGGCTAATGGGATATTGTTCTCATGGCAAAGGTGCTCTTGTCTCCCAAACTCAGGGTCACAAGTGAAAAGGCATTAAGGTGTTCCTTATTGTCTTTGCAACCTCTCTCATAATATCCTCTGGGTAGAGTATTGTCCTTTTGTTAGTTGGGCTGTCAGTGTTAGGAACCATCAGGGCTGGCCAGGTGGATGTAGGGACTAGGCCCTTGGGCAAAAAGAAGTGCATAGATACATCTTTTGTTGCCATAATAAAAATTCTGACACCTATAATGTGAAAGAGAAGTTTGTTTTGGCTTATGATGCCAGAAAGTTCAGTCAATGGTTAGCTGGGTCCAGGGCAGAAGTGCCATGGGGGATGATAACTTTTTAACCAATGCCATTCAGGTAGCAGTGAGCAAAAGAATAACAACATCTTTCTAGATCATTCTCCAACACCCCTCCTCTTCTTATGAGCTGTATTTAACAGTGTACATAATTTAGGAACTTCCTGATGAATTAATCCACCAATGAGTCTGGCACTGCCCCATAATTTGTTCAGTCCACCTCAGGTCCTAAAAGGCTCATGTTTATTTTGTTGTGTAAAATGTATTAAATCCATCTCTAAGAGTGACCAAAGTTTTAACAGTTGTAGCATTGTTGAAAAGTCTATTTTTGAGATTCCAGGTAAATTCTTAGCTATGAGCCCCCATAAAAAAGAAAGTTAAATACTATTTTTTTTTTTGAGACAGGGTCTCACTTTGTAGTTCAAGCTGGCCCCGAGTGCGCTATGTAGCCTAGGCCAGCCTGAACTAACAGCAGTCTTCCTGCCTCTGTCTCCCGAGTGTTGGGATTACAGGCATGAGCCACCAGGCCCAGCACTGTGGTACGTGGTCTTGATTGTTGGTGGATGTGAGTCACCATGCCTGACATTGTCATATATGGTTACCAGGGACTGAACTCAGGTCCTTATGCTTGCAAAGCAGACGCTAGAACCACTGAGCTAAATCCTCACCCTTCAAAAGTTAAATACTTCTTTAAATACACAGTAACATAAGGTAAACATTAATGTTAAAAGGGAGGAATGGGGACATGGGAAATAATCAGACCAAAGCAAGACTGAAATCTAGCTGGGTAAATGTTGAATAGCTTTATGTCTAGTACCCATGGCAAGTTGTGGTGAGATTTGAGCTGTAGAGTGTTTGGGCAACCCTGTGGCCTTGTCAGTTGCCACCCATGTGGTCTCTGTTTTGAATGGCTCTCTTTACTGTCTAAAACTGTTTTTAACAGATGGTTTACATTTTTGGAGTTTCCAACTATTGGGGGAATCTCTCCTATACCTTCAGCTTTACATATTACCCTTTTTTAGGGGCACGTTATCTGGCCTTCTAGGCCCTTTTTCTTTTTTTTCCTAATCTGGGGAAAGCCTCCATGACCTCATGATTGGTGTGTAGAATGGGACCAGAACTGGTAACATGTGGATCACCCAAGTGTCTGTTACCAGCTCAAGCAGTAGTTAGACTCCCTTAGACTAAGGTTGTAGTGACCTGAAGTGTCTGGATGGCTGAATTCGGGGAAACATTTTTCTAGTGGCTTTTATAAGGAAGATGCCCAGAGGCTTTTCTTTTTCTTTTTAGTTTTTTGAGACAGGGTCTTGCTTTGTAGTTCAGGCTGGCCCTGAACTCAACTCACCTTGTAGCACAGGCTAGCCTCGAACTCAGAAATCCTCCTGCCACTGCCTCCTGAGTGCTGGGGTTATAGGCATGAGCCACCATGCTCAGCTTTGTGGTATGTAGTTATCAATGTTGTGCTTACAGACATGAGTCACCACATTGGAATTGTTGAATAGCTTTATGTCTAGTACCCATGTGGTTGTATGTGGTTACTGGGGATCGAACTCAGCACCTTGTGCTTGCAAGGCAGGTGCCAGAACCACTGAGCTAAATCCTTGGCCTGTAGAGTCACACACTCTAATTTATAAAACCATATGAGCCTGGCCTTTACTGTTTGAATTTTTGTTAGCATTTTGGTTTTTTGAGTTCCAAACAGAATCACCAGTCAAACTCAGGTTATAGTGTGTTAGGGCTTTTTAAGTCTACGTCTTCAAACCTGTTAAAACTTTTTCTACAAACCAGTTTTAAAGACTTTTTGAACTACACGGTTTGATAGAGTTACAGAAATAATTGTACTTGTGTCAATCTTTGCACTAGTCACTTTTCTGTCATTAGAACAAAATATACAGTACCCCAACTACTTTGGTTTATGTTTTTAGTGTATTTAGTTCATGATGGGCTGGGTTAAATGTAGGTGATGGCATGACAGAAGGAAATGGTTATGGAAAGCCGTTTAACCTGTGGCATCCAAGAAGAAGAGAAGGAAAAGATAACCCGGGACCAGAATATACCCTTTTAGGTTATGCCCTCCATGATCTGCCTCTGAGGCCTTAACTCCTAATGCTATAGCTGTGAACTCTTTGGTAGGTTGTGGCTAATCAGTATAGCGCTGCTGTGATCCATCACCTTTTAGAAGCCTTGCTTCTAAACACATGAAACATGGGCTAAGAGTGCATTTTAGATCCACAGCATAACAATTTCATTTTAAGGCATGTAGCACGAAGCTAATTTATAGTGGTTGTTCCAATTAAACCTATTTTTAAATTTGCATTTCAGTGTTACAGTCAACTCATGTCAGCTGTTTACATCTGAGGCCTTTAACTTTAGCTTTTATGGACTGGATCAGTAAGAGTGCATAGAAACTCTTTAACAAAACGGCACTTGATGGTGAGTTGTGGCCCCACAGTTCCTTTAAGGAGACGGGAGAAATCACAAACACCTGAAGTGGCATGAAGGCCTTGTGGAAGTGGTATTGTCACTGAGCAGCTGGGTTCTGCTGCTGTGAAGAACAGTTTCTCACTCCTTGGTCTTCCTTTGCTTTTGATGAACTGTCAAAACCCATGGGTTGCTGTGCAGGCTATCGGTAGCATTTATTGTAAAGTGGATACAGATGGAGTTATGCTCATCCTAGTTCTTGTCTGTTGTTGCTGAGACAAGCTACCTGACACTCACAAGTTAAGGAAAGGTTTAGCTCAGTTTATAGAGAATTCAGACTGTTATTGGCTGGTTCCCAGGCAGGGAAGTATTGAAGAGGAGAAACAGTTCATGGGGGCCGAAGACAGCAAAAGCAAGCAAGCAACCAACTGTAACCAGCCTCTTTCTGTCTCTTACACAGTATCCAGGTCACCAGCCTTTAGGGTGGATAGTACTCATACCCTTAATCCAAGCACTGCACCATGAGTCAGTCACACACTCTAGATCTAGTCTTTCTGAAAAAACCCCAGTTATGACCAAATGAGGCTTTGGGAGGAGATCTCAGTGCAACCCTAACAAATGCCTTTGGGTGAGAAGGTTGGCAGTCCTCTTTGGGCCTCTGTATCAAGGGCAAGTTTGGATATCTGTTTATGCACATCAGAGTTACTCTTGGGATTTCAGGGAATGATGGTGATTATAATGCTTATGGACACTTCTTAAAACTTGCTTTGAAATGTCTTCTTTGTTCTGTTTAGATGGCCTGTGTTCCCTCAGTGGGCCGTAATCGTGTCAGAAATTTAGGAAAAAAAATTGCCATATAATAAGTTCTATCAAAATTGTCTTGGCCCAAGGAAATAGGATCTTTAAAGAGCATTTCCTTTCCTGATATGACTGGCCTGTAGAATGTGGTGATCAGGAATGTGGGATATTGTGTCCTAGAAATAGAACCCCTGTGTTTCTTGGTCTGAGACCTACAAAATGATTATACATGTATTACACATTGAGGTGTTTATAACTGGCTGTTTTGAACCCCCTTTTTCCCTCAAGTCTCCTGATGACTGTCTACCTAACAGTATGAAATCTCACGAGTGCTGGGCGAAGGAGGAAATTAGCAGTGTGGGACAAGATGTCCCAGTGGGAGACTGCAGCTGCACTAGTCTTTAGAAGTTGCCCCATAAACACATCCTGGCATTCCCTGCCAGCTGACACTTCCTTGTTCAAAACACATCATACTGTGTTACATGTGATGCAAAAAAGGTCAGAGGAAATCTGGATGCTTTTGGCTAGTCCGTAAACCATCACAAAAAGTCCTCACTGGTTCAGAGAGTTTCTGTGCTCTGTGACTTTGCAGCCATTTGGCTATAGGAAAGGTAGGGCTTCTTGATTGCTGTATGGTGCATGGTTCCTATGGGTTAAGCATTTAGCATCCCAGTGTTGCAACGGGTCAGGAGGATTCTGTCAACCTGGTGAACAGAGAATTGGCCATACTGGCTTGGCCGTAGGACTTGCTGCACAGTATTCAGGATGAAGTAATAGCCTGGTCATGTTCTGAATGGCTGATTTTCTTATCAAGGCTTTATCTTCTTTTCTGTCCCTTTAGTACACTGTGTTTTGTTTTGTTTAGACAGGGTCTTGCTTTGTAGCCCAGGCTAGCCTTGAATTTGCAGCAATCCTCCTGCCTCTGCCCCTGCCTCCCAACTGCTAGGATTACAGGTGTGAGCCACCATGTCTGGCATTGTGGTGGTGTGGTACTGATTGCTGATGTACATGAGTCACCATGCCCAACCCTGTGGTATGTGGTTATCGGGGGTTGAACTCGGGACCTTTTACTTGCAAGGCAGACTGTGGAACCACTGAGCTAAATCCCCAGTCCATAGTACACTATTTTTTAGACCACACTTGCCTTTTCCAGTTGGTGCTGTCAGGATTGCTTACCTAAGAGCCATCTCAGAACAATTGCAGGAAGGCGCTGAGAGGCCACATTGCATCTTTTGATTCCCCTGTACTGCTGTTGTGTTGGATTAGTGGCTCTCATGGGTCTGGAATCAGTAACAGAGCTCTGCTTAAGCTCACCAAGCAGTGTGACTGTCTCTCGTAAGTGTGAACTCACTGACTTGAGATGTTCCTGCAGTAGATGTTGAACAAGCTGACTGTTTTCCTCTACTTGAATTTAGGGACTGCAGGATAAAACTTGGTACTAAGTGGGCATTTGAGAGAGTGGCCAACTAAATGTGTGATGTTTGCCTTGCTGTGAGGCCCCTATGATCACCTTTTAGGTTTTTGCTTCTCTTTGATCCCAAGACCCCTTACAGGTAGCTGTCAGAGATGATGGGATTATCTGGAATGTTTCCTCACATGGTCAATTTAAGAGATCAGAACGTCAATACCATTTTACTTCTTCAATAGGAAAGGAGTTAAAGTAGCTTTTAGTGATGGCACCTGACCGAGTGCTGCTCGATGGAGAGTCAGTTTCCATTCTCTACTTGATGATTCAAAGAGGCTTAGTCTGTATGGCCCCTCAGGAATGCCTTTGAGCGCCATCCTACTGTCTGACCCACCGTTTCCTCTTCTTCCCGGGTGAATGATCTGAACAGAGGGGAGGTGTCTAGTTAGATTTCCTGAAACAATTTGCTTTCTTTCAGATTGCCAGTAATTGCCGAAACCTCCACAGTTCATAGCTTCCTGTGCGATCTTAATGTCAGGATGATCACTGCCCTGCTCTTGCCTGTCAGGGTGAGCTGGGCCTTCGAGAGGGTCTTTCTAGTTTGGATCTTTTTCTTTTTTGGCATTACCTAGGCCTTTGCGCTCATCTACATCTTAATCCTATTTTTTTGAGACAGGGTCTCGCTTTGTAGTTCAGGCTGGCCCTGAGCTCACTATGTAGCCCAAGCAAGCCTCAAGCTTCCAGCAATCCTCCTGCCTCTGCCTCCCAAATGCTGGGATTACAGGCATTAGTCACCACACCTGGCATTGTGATGTGTAATTGCCAGGGATCAAACTTGGGACCTTGTACTTACCAGGCAGACGCCGGAACCACTGAGCTAAATCCTTGTCTCCTAACCCATCTTTTAGTTTTTACTTTAGGGCAGGGTCTTGGTAAGCTACCAGGTTGCCTAGGCTGGGCTCCAGCTTGCCATCTACCAGCCTCAGCTTCCCAGAGTTCTTGGGTTATAGCTGTGCTGTTTTTATGTGGAAATTGCTGTCCTTCTGGTTGGATTTATGTTCTCATTTATTCCCTTCCAAAAGTAATGTCAATAAATAGCTTACAGTTTATTTTATTTCCAGAAGGTCATACTTAATCATCACTTGTTATTTTCTTTCTTTTAAAAATACGTAACTATAGAGTTCAGCACTTTATGTGGATAGTGTGTCACTGGTCCGAGCCCTTCAAGAACTGCCTCTATCACTTCGACTCAATGTGGCTGCTGAGATGATTCAGGTAAAAACCCCAAAGATGTCTATAAACTGCTTTGTGTTTTTAACCAGGGCTCGAACTCAGAGTCTTGTGCTTAGTGTTTGGACAGAAGAATCAGACGGAAGACATCCCACTGTTGGATCTCTCTGACTTTCCTAAGCTAAAGATTTTGTATTAAGGTTTGCAAAAGTTTGAAGGCTTTTTAAAAAGTTACTTTTATGTTTTACATTAGAAACATTTTTAAAGTGAATGAAATACGTAGTTGGTGAAATATGTCAGGCTCTGTGTTAGACATTGGGAATACAGAGGTGAGCAGACGGCTCCTGCCTTCCTGGAATGGGATCTCTTAGGCAAGACTGTGTACAAATGAGCATGATCATGAGCCTGATACCTGCTGAGTGCCTCGGGACAGCTTCCCTGACTCGGTGACTGATAAGCTGAGAGCTGCAGTTAGGAACCTTGAAGCTGACATTTGAGAGTCACCCAGTCAGGTCTGCGATCACAAAGATGCCAGTGATGCCAGTGAACATTCTAATAAGAGAATGCTGGGCTAGAAATGTGGGGTGTTGTGTTCTGGTTTTTTTTTTTTTTTGAGACAGGGTCTCGCTTTGTAGTTCAGCCTGGCCCTGGGCTCAGCCTCAAACTCACATCACAGCAATCCTCCTGCCTCTGCCTCCCTAGTGCTGGGATTACAGGCGTGAGCTATCACGTCCAGCACTGTTGTTATGTGGTACTGATTGCTGGTGATGTGAGTCTCTATGCCTAGCATGTTGTATGTGGTTACTGGGGATCAAACCCAGGCTCTTGCACTTGAAATACAGGACCCGGAACCACTCAGCTAAATTCCCAGCCCAGAAATGTGAGTTTTTGCCCATGTGAGGACAAAGAAAGGACCAGCACGAGACAGGCATGGGAGCACTGTGGCCAGACCAGGTGGAGAATAGGGGCGGCAGACAGGTGGGCTGACCTAGAGGGGTTTCAGAGATGATGTGACTAGTATCTGTGAGGGGTGTATTGGAAATGAGAAGACAGGAAGCAAGGACTTCCCCTTTTCCTAGCATGCTGGAGAGCAGTTTTCTTAGTCTAGTTACATGTTAAAATCATCTGGGAAGTTGAAAACCAAACCAGAAAGCCAGACCCCCCAGGTTAAAGGATTTTAGGGTTAGAATAAAGGCCACATCCCTGCTTGGTCCTATGTGGTGTTCAGTGCTGGGCATGGAGTCCAGTTTGTTTATAGGGCCCTACTGTATTTGGTATCTATGAAACTCTTGAAGAATTATTAGGAAATGGGTCGATTGAGGATGCTGTAAAGTAAAAACAAGGGATCAGTGCCCCATGGAGGCGGAACCTCATTCTAGCCTCATGGCTGGAAGGCCCTGGTCACCCTGGCACCTTCTCCCTGGAGTGTGAGTCTCATCTTTAGATTGCAATCCGGGCTGTTTGATTTTCTTTAAGATGTGCACTTGCATGTTTACAACCATGAACTCAGCTTCCAAATCGAGAATCAGAGCAGGGCCAGCCCCCAGCAGCTGTCATTTCTACCCTCTCTGAGTCCCCATCTGCCCAAAGAGAACCAGTGACCTTCTTCTTTGCCTGCTGGGTTTATTTTTAACTTTTAGACAATATGTTTTCTTTCTTGTCTGGCATACTGTACTCAAATACTGTTGCTGAGACTCATTATTTTCTTCTTGGGTAATTTTGCCTGCCTTACTAATTACTTCCTGGTGACTTTTACTGATGTTTATGCCATTACTAATTGAAGTACAAATGCAAATTGACCTGTGGGGTAGTTAGCTCTTAGGCCAGTGATAGGAAGATGTGGGCCTTTATAGTCCAGCTCTGAGCTAGCTAGCAACAGCAGAGGAGGAAACAAAGACCCAGGCCTAGGTTTTTGTGAGGCCTGCCATGTTTGCCCCAGGTCGGTCAGGGAGGATGAGGACCAGGGCTCTATTGAACTGAATCGAGCCCCCTCTGTGTTCCTGGCCTCCCTGGGTTGTGTTTCCACTTCAGCAAACATGGTGAGACTCATACTTTTAACTTGACTGCTATACTTCTCTTTCAGACTGCGGTTCCTTTAGAGCTTCCTCAGGTGAAACCAAAGAAGAATGATGACGGCAAGGGACTAGGAATGCAGTTAAAGGGTCCCTTGGGGCCAGGAGGAAGGGGCCCCATCTCGGAGCTGAAATCTTCCACTGCTGGCTGCCCTGGGTCCCTGGGCAAAGACAGCCCAAGACCAGGTCCTTCTGGGACTTCTCAGAAATCCGATTCCCCATTGCAGTCAGCAGCAGACCATTTAGAAGAAGAACTAGATCTGCTGCTTAATTTAGATGCACCCGTGAAAGAGGGAGACAACATCCCACCAGGACAGACATCTCAGGACCTGAAATCCGAGAAAGATGGCCAGGTGGCACAAGAAGAAGGTATGGCTTTCCTTTGTTCCCACGTATCCGCTCCATTCTGGTGAGCTGTGGAACCGCCCCCCATCGGTCCCCACCCTTCTGTCTGACATCTATTCCTGCACTTGCACCCCCCTTCACTGACCTTTCTGACAACGTTCCTCCCACTCGCTGTTCCCAGCTTCCCTGGGTGTGACCTGGCTGCAGTCTGAAGCTGCAGCTGCAAACTGAGCTGCTGCTGTAAAAAGACATTGAGCTGCTGGTAGCCCTTGGCTTTTCAGCAGCAGACCTTTTAATTGACTGAACAGGCCTATAAACCAGCTGTTCATACTTTTCTTGGTATTTTGATCTTATGTGATATAAAAAGAACTGTCTTATTTCTATGTTTTGTCAAATGGTCATGAAGCCTAAATCAATTACATTGCCACATTCATGAGCTGCATTTGGAAAATAAGATCTTCCAGAAACGTTACAGTGTGAGAAACACACACTAATAACACTGTTATTAGTTGTTTTGTTTTTAAATAGTGGAAAGTGAAACTCAACTTTACAGAAAATCTCCATTTATTAATTTGTTCATCTATTATTGTATCTTCGAGGTAGTAACAATGAGAATGTTCTTGTTATAGAGAAAGGTGTGAGTAGGGCTGAATTCTCTTGTGGAGAAGGTTTATGTGCAGTTGGTAACACTGCTTTTATTTCCCTAGTTCCTGAAAAACCATCTGTGACTGAAGAGAAGCACGCAGAATCTGAGCAACCAAGTATATCTAAAAATGTTACTGAGGAGGAGCTAGAAGACTGGTTGGACAGTATGATTTCCTAAAAGAAGCATACAAAAAGTGCCTGAAGCAAAATTTAGTTGCCTTTTCTGAGCAGTCGGGGATCAGGCGGTCCTGGGGGCTGGTGTACCCCCAGCCGTGTGACACAGTGGGCTCTTGTATTCACCTGCCTCTGCATGAGGGAATAATAGCTGTGTGGGGCCCACTGTGTGTGTTTGCTGGCTTGGTAACCAGTAGATTTCTTTTGAAAGCAGGCATCACAGCGATGTTCCCATCCTCCTCCCTTTGGATGTTTACAGCATAGCAGGTGTTGCTTCCTCGGAGACATACAGCATGTGTTTGGCCACAATAAACATCCTCTGGTCTGTGGAGTTCTGTTTTCCTCATGTGGAGCCTTAACCTACTGCCGCATGTCCCTTCCCTAGCAGTGACAGAGGAGCTGCAGCATCACCCAGGACAGGTGCACTATAAAAATGCCAAACCACGGATTGGTATGTATTACTTTATTGCAATGGGCACTTCATTTTATTTGAGAAATTTCACCTAAAACATAGCAGCTCCACTACTTACAAGGGGCCCTAAAGCATTACTCAATTTTGGCATAAGATTGAGATTTTTCTGAATTTTCAGTACAGTACTTTTCTCCTTATAACAGCAGTTGACAAGCTGTTACTGAAAAAATTATGAATAACCTTCAAGTGTAGTTTAGGAAAGTAAAACTGAACACAACTGTTGAATGGAACTGTCCTCCTGGAGCACAAACATAAAAAACTTGCATAGCTAGATCTAAAGAGGTTTTAAGGCACTTAATGTTTCAGTGTCAACAAACTATGGGTTTGTTTTCTATTTCATTAACTGCTTTAAAGCTTTTCAAGCTGATTCTGGTTACAGTCACTAGCAAGTACCATGGGAAAAATTAGACTGCAGTTAACATGATTTTGTGTAGATCAGACCATGAGCCACTGGTGAAAAACTGTTGTGTGACATTCAGGTGTTTAAATTTTAGGCGCTATGCATGTGGTATTTCTGGCCCTTTCTTCATTGCACCTCATTAGTCCCATGACAGCCAAAAACTTCACAGGTTCAGTCAGATCCCTGCTCCCCTTTCTGTCAACGCCTGACACATTGTCAGCCACAGCACATGTCCTTTGGGTGCAAAGGGCCGAATTAACTTCCACATAGCACAAAATCATTAACAAGTCCTTTCCTGTAAAGGAGACAGCTAGAAAACACCACATATCAAATAGGTCGTAGAACTGTAAAAAGAGGCTTTTGTTTCATTGGAGTGTGGCACATCTCTTGTTGACATTTATCCAAGCTGATCTTCGTATTGCTTTCGGAAGCAGTCACCAGCTGGGAAGAAGTCCCAGCACCTCTCTTGGTACATCTTCCACACATAAGATTCCTGAAACAGTGGGAACAAAGGGGCCTCTTTACACTATCAGCTCAAGCAGGCGTGACATCCATTAGGAAGAGGGCTGCAACTAGCTGCATAGCCCACAGGATGTGCCTTTTTTTTTTTCCCCGGTACAGGGAATTGAACTCGGGCCCTTGTACTTCAAAGGCAGGTGTGGTACTCCCAGCCCTGGCACATCCTTTCTTGCTTTGAGAGTGAGACTGGCCCTCCCCGCCCCCCAAGACAGGGAGCAAGAAGAACGGATGTGCCTGAGCTGCTGGGGAAAGCTGCAGCTGCTCCCGCTCCCGGCACTGTCCTCCAAGTCCAGTGCTGAATAGCTGTTCTCTGCCTTGGTTTATTTTTCAGACTTCATCACAGCCTCTTTGATACATCTCCTCACTCATCCTCTCCCCACACACCTCCACTTTCCTGTAGGCCGCCCATGCCACGGTGCTGTGTGGCAGGCTATCTTACTCTGATTCTTTTGCTCTTCGTACAGCCACCCACTCCATTTGTTGCTGTCTTTTTCTGCTATGTTCTGCCGCCTCCAGCTAGTCTACTCTAAAGCAAAACCATAATAGCTTACAAAATAGAGTGGGAGGAATTTCCAGGACTGTGGAGTACCAGTGATGGGGAACCTTTTAGAGCTTTCAGTGATACAAACAGCTCCGACAGAACCTATACCATAGTTTCCCCACCACTAGACTAACCAAGGTTGCCATGGAAATCTGGCTGCTGTGCACAGTGATGGAGGGTACATGCAAGACCCTAATGGGGGGGTTGTCGTGAGCTCGGAAATGCTGTGTGCTCAGGGAAGATCTAACGCAAGTTATGACAAAGAGACATCTTCTCACCTGCCCTGTGTGCTCTGTTTCATCTTTGTTAATCAGATACATGAGAAAAAATCTGGAACAAAGGAAAAAGCCAGAGAAAATATTAGATACTTGCATAAGAAATTTATTTACTCAACTAACTAGGCACAGGGTTCAGAAACTGTGCCTTAAAAATAGCAGAAGCTTGGCCAACTAGCGTTTCTATGTTCGCTTCAAAACCAAACTCCTTGTGAGGTGAAACACTGACCGTCCCAAAGCTTGAGCTAATGCCACTTGCTAAGGTAGTGTTTTCTCTATTTTATTAAGAAAACTATAAGCAATAAAATAGCCCAAGCTGTATAAAGAGAGGCTTGAAATCATTTTTACCTCAAGTGTATCACTCATATAAAAGGGAGAAAGTATCTCACCTCATTAAATGGGGCTCCTTCTTACAAAAGTACAGCTTTTCCGCCCCCCCCAATTATAGATAAGTGGGAAATGTTAGTGTAGTTTTACCGGCTTTCACACCATGATCTGTGACACTTAAGTTTCCCAAGGGGCTAAGCTCTCAGCTCACATTACATGGTTCAGACAGTTTCCAAAGGAACCAGTGTCTTGTCCTTCAGAAAAAGGAGTACAGGGCTGGTGGTCAGGAAGAGAGAATATTTTTCCCAGGATGGTGGAGCCTGGGTTGACCAGGAGCACACTCTGAGCAGTGATATATTTATAGCCCAAGTCCTGGCCTACAGAAGTGGCTCTTACTATGTTCGTTTCCTCCTGTTTTATTTACCATGGCTAAAAAAACAGGCAGAATCAATATTTTTATCATGTTTGAGACTCAGGCCAGGAGGATATTATTCCTTTCCTGGCACATTTATTTAACCAGCAGAGTAGCATTTCAGGTTGCGGAGACATAAATAGACCCAGAAGTCATGGAAGGGAGTCTTAACTGAGATACTCCTGCTCTTCCCTCCTCTGCAGGCCTGAGTACTGCCGCCTCCTCTCCATCACTGAGGCGTTAAGGCCCAGGAAGAGCTAACAGTGACTAATATCAGATGAAGGAGGGCATGCTACAGTTATTTTTAAAAATGTATATCTTTGCTACTTTTAGTAATGCCATTTTCCCCAAAGGCTGTACCTGTTCCACCCTCCAGACAGATTAGTACTTCAGTGTCCTGGGATGGGGGGAGAGCAGTCGAGGAGCAAAGCAGTTTTTCCCTTGATCAGTTATAGAATCTGAAACATCAAATCTTAGAATCTTTAAGCCCATCCATTGTCTTAAGTTGTTTCTTCTGGAAGCTGCACTAACTTGTTCTTGAACCTGAGAAGTGGGGTACTGTTCCTGTTTGCCACTGTTCCCAGACATGTCTAGATCCGCGGGAAATCTGTGGTATGTGTGCCACTCGTAGCCTTGAGGGCTCTGAAAGACTCACCACCACCGCTCTAGATGCCGAAATAATGCGGTGTGAGACATGCGCACACCAAAGCAGGCCACTCCCATGGAGTTACGTACTAATGGGAGCTGTGCATGTATGCAAGGGCCTGATAAAGGGCCACAGAAGTTGGCATTGTGCACACACATTGGCGTCTTGTGAAAGGATGGGGGATGAAAACAGAAGAATGGGAAGAAAAAGATGAAAGGAGTCTGGGCAGTTCTCGGGTTTTGCTGACAAGGAAAAAGTGGGCAGCATCTGGAAATACAGGACTTGTTGGATAGAAAGAGCATCTCTGTGCGGTAACAAGACAAGATGAGAGGGAGGAAAAGTGAGGTTTTGGCACCGACCAAGGGAGGGAAAACGGGCCATGGTGGGCATCTTAGGAGACCGAGGCTCTTGGGGATACCAGACATGCTCCGTTCCGATCTACTTTATCCAGGGAGAAAGGGCACCCGCAGAGACTGAACCATGGACATGATTTTTTTCTTAACTCTTAAAACTCCTTCTGCCCCCATCATCTGTGTTACTCAAGAATACTCACAAGTAGTTGGCTAAGTTGTGCTCTTGTAGTGTGTGCGTCTCAAAACCATGAGGCGTGGTGTCAAAGTAGTCATTTCCAATGCCACAGATGAAACACTTCGTCTGCAGGAAATAAGACATAGGGAATACATTAGTCTCTGCTGAATTAACAGCTAATGAAAAACGCCTTTTTCTCAAGTGCTTCTGGCTGTTAGCCCTTCCCTCCCGCCTGGCTCTGCTTAGCTGAGCAGCTGGTGCCCTTTCTTAGGGCAGTGAGGGGACAGGCTTGGCCGACTATCTTCCTGGGTAGTTTTGCTGACCCTAATAACCCCCCACACCTTTATCTCCCTAGAGCAGAAGGTTTCCTCAATAGGTATGGGTTAAGCAGTGAACGTTACCTCCATATCTTCTCGCACTTGTTCCTGCTGGTCTCTCAGTTCTCCAAAAGCATCGATAATAAGACCTAGAATTTTCAGTAAAATCTGCGTTACTCTGCGTAGTGGTCTCAGGGATAGAAATGATGGAGGGGCAGGGGCCACTGTTTTGCGCTTGCCTTCTGACCCAAGAGCCATCCTCCATCACTGCCTTCTAGCATACAACACTGCACATCTTCCAGGTTCCTTGGTTAGCATGACTCAGTCTAAACTCACTGTCTGTCTTTCCCTGACTCTTAAGCAGCAGATGGCTAAGACATAGTACCCTTTCCTTTCCCCACAAAGATGATAAAAGTGTGATGTTCTCCTAGTTCCCGGCAGGATGCACCATGAACATCTCTAGGAATGAGGAGGTGATTCAGAGAAGGGAGGGAGTCCTATGTGTGAATACTCAGGTTTGTTTATATGTAGTCAAGACTTTATACAGGTGATGCTAAAAATATACTAAATTAACAAGTACGTGATTTCACAAACTTCTTTATAAAATAGGTCAGAATTGCAGGGAAAGAAGAAACTTGATTAAACCCCATTGATAATATAATTGGCAACCATACCTTGAATGATGGCCAGCAAGATGACAATGACAAAAAAGAAAAAGGTAATGTCGAAGACAATGCGATACATTTCGTAAGGATCACCAGCAGGGTCTTCAATTTCATCGCCAATGCCGCCGCCTGCTCTCACTCCTACATACATGTGGAAAAGGTAACACTAGGAGAAACACAGAGGCCGTTCAGGTCACAGATGGAGTTTTGTTTGTGTCCAGCAAGATGGTCCCCTCCTTCCCCTGACTGCACCTGTGACAGTCCTGGACCAGAGGCACTCACCGTCATCATGTCATCACACTTCATGTCGGGCTCGTCATCATCTTCACTTTTGTTGTAGAACTTGCGGAAGAAGTTGAAAGCCACCACTGTGTAGAGGTAAACCACCACGGCCAGGAGCCCGACAGTCAGAACTAGCTGTGGGGGAGAGGAAGCGGAAGTAGGAACTCCATTGGGGACGTTCGGGAAGGACTCAAGACAGGAAGTGGGAGGCCCAGCAAGGAGCGACAGGGCAAAGGGTGAGCAGCTGGATATGAAGGATGTCATGTGGGCAGAGAGGGACAGACGGGTTGAACAAAATACTGATGGGGAGTTAGGGGCTGAGTTGTGTTCCTGCAGTGCACACTTTGGGAATATGACAGTACGTGGAGGCAGAGCCTTTAAAGAGGTGATTAAGCTGGAAGGAGGCTAAGTTCAAGTCTATCTTCCCCAGTGTCCTTGTACGAAAAGGTTAGGACAGTAGATGCATGCACATACAAGGACAGTCCGATAAAAAGGGCCTCCACCAGGGGGCAGCTGTACACAAACCAAGAAGCAAGACCTCAAGAAAACAACCCACAGCACCTTCATATTAGAAGTCCCACTGCCAGTAGACATTAGACATAAGATTGCAGCCCTAGCAGAGTAAATAGTCTCCTGGATTGGGCCTCTGAGTTACCCAAGTACTCAATGTTGAGTGGCCAGGGAGTTAGAGAAGATCACATTGTTTTTATAGAGCTAGCAGTTCCCGGGGCTGGAGAACACAGCTCGTACTCTAAGGCTGCTTCTAAAAACCCATAGGTTCCTTGGACTGCATTGTCCCTGTGTTATTCTGCCTCATACATAACCAGGAACAGGATGACCATCATGGCTTTGAAATTACTATAAGCATTACAATAGCTGAGCACACTGACAAAGACATGAGTGAGCTACAATTGGCACTGTTGAGCTCCACAAAATGCAGGGACATGAGGGCTAAATGCTACAGTGGGTATGTATTCGGTGGCCTCTAGAGGGAAGAGTAGTAATTCAGTCCTTGGATAGAGGACTTCACAGCAACCAGTTGGTTTAGGAAACATGAGAAAGCAAAGGGCTTGAGTCTAGCTCTCCCACATAGCAGTTATGTGGTCCTAGATAAGTTGTTTAACTTCTCAGTTCTATTATCTGTCAAATGATCATAACTCCTATATAAGAAGGTAGGTATATGACTGTGCCAGTGTCTAGCACATGGCACAACCCTGGCACATTTTAATGTCGTCCTTTTCCACATGTGTGAATGAATTGTAGTTTGCCTACAAATTCCAGCTGCTTAGTCTTTCATTTCTCACAAACTATAGAGGGTTTTAATAGTTAAATCCAGTAGTGATTTTATATATATTTAAACACTAAATATATAAAGTATGTATCTTAACTCAGTGGCCCTTAGGGACACATGTCAGAGCCATGGAGGAAGAGGTATACTTAACAAGGGTCACCAAATGGGTTTGAAAATGTCCAATATTTTATGTTCTCACTGATCTCCTAACTTTAAGGATCTCAATCAAGGTCTTAAGACTCTTATATGACATTACAGTTAGATTTTTAATCAGCTGAGGTTTTGCAAAACAGTCAATGTCCATTCAAGTGTCTGGCCAACAAACGTGCATTATACCCCAGGACTCATTCCTGCCTATTGTACACTAGTGTAGTACTGGCTGTCATGTTTCCACATTGGTGAAAACCCAATACCTGCTTCCCATTGTGAGTTACAGATGACAAAATAGTCCTCAAGGTCTTGAAGCCCATCGCAATATCCAACAAATGAGCAGCAAAGAAGAAGTTGTTGTAGTGGCCCAGGATTGACATAGTGGTGTACCATGCAAGGTAGAGAAAGGACTGGAAATGGAAAAAATCAGGCATTTGTACAGCATCGTATTCTCAAGAAGCTATTTTTCACAATTCTGGGAACTAGGAGTTGGGGTGAGGACTGTCAGGTGATGTCCATCTGCCTCGTACTACGGGCCAAGTGTACTCCACCCCCAAGGCTCTCGATGTGTGAGAAGCAGTCCATGAGGTTTTCTGGCTTGTTTTGCCCCGGAGCCCACCCCCAGCTCTGAAGATGAGATACAGAACTGTGCTTTTCCAGGTGTGACACTCACGTTGTCAGTGAAAACAACCCCCAGCTTCCAGATATGGTATTTCATGTCGATGGAACTCAGCCTAAAGAGCAGAAATAATTCCACAACTTACAAATGTCAAGATTTAGTTAAGTACTTAATAAGGGGGAAATTAAGCTTTTTTTTCCTCCTCTAAAGTTTAATAACCTAAATACAACAGTGAATTTGATAGTTATATAGGTTCCCTAGAGACAAAGCAGCACACATCCCGAAATCTTAATTAGCCTTTCTCCTATCTCTACTGGACCTTAAAAATCTGATTGCTCTTGAAGCTCTGAAAGCTGTTGTTTCCCAATATGTTAGAACCTGGCTGTGGCACACCAGAGAACAGACACGGTGTACCCTTCTCTGTTGGGAAACTGAGGGTCTGTGGGCTATTTTAGATTTTAATTCCAAACTCTGTACCATGACCCCAGTGAAGCTGCCTCTGCTTTGGACTCTTCCACTGGGCTGAAGTCAAGGGCATTTTTGTCCAAACCCAGGAGTTCAGCGATGCGCTCTGCTCCATACAGATCTCCATACTTGTTGATCACCTACAGTGGAGAGGTAACAGGGTGAGCCAGGGCCACACGTCATTACTCAGGCATTTTCTAGCTCTGTGATCTTCTGAATGTAGCTACCCTTTGGGCTTTTCCAAGGGGTTGAAGACAGGATTCAGAATGCAGCCGGAAAAGAAAAAAAAAATAATTCCCAGGGAAAATTACGTGAACACTGCTTAGTGAGCTGGCATCATTTGGAGGGGAAAACAATCCTAATATGCAGAGAGGCATTATGTTCAGCTGTTGAAGGCAGATTGAAAACCCACAGACACAGACACAACCACTCCCGTGGCGCACTCTCCTTGGGATAATACGTTAAAATGAACAGTGAACTTAGGCATGTGTGTACTGTGTTTGTGATCAGACCTCACCTCCGTTGACAAGTCATACCTTTCTTTTCACAAACTTGTCCCAGTAGTTATTAGGAAAGGATCTGAAAACAAAAATGAAAAGGGCAAAATCTTAATTCTTAAAACATCAAGGCAAACATCAAACTCTTAAGTTGGGTGGACCTGTGATCTTTTTGGTTTCTGTCCTGCTCACTGAAGTTTAGAGCCATCCTAGATCTACTGATATATGGACGGTTTTATTGTTTTGTCTCAAAACACTGGGAGACCACTCTCCTTTTTTTATTAATCTCAATATTATGATTGAGGAACCAGGAATTCTGAGGACAGACTTGCTCAAAGTAGCTATAGCGTATGTTTGGTTTTTGAAATTTGCCCTCCTGTCATGCTGTGCTCCCAGGTCCTGGGTGCCACCTGCATTTCCTACCCAGGTGTCTACTGTTACCTCTGTGCCTGTCCAGGATTCCTGTGCCACTGCGATCGTAGAAGTCCAGTTATGTTTCTGGATCCTTTAACTGATCTCAGCAGAACCAGAAACTAAACCCAGGTTTTCAGTTCCATTAATGAGTATCACTAATAGGGGTAAATCCTGGGGTTGCAGCTATGATAAAATGTATACCTAAGGTCCGCAATTCATGATTTTCAGAGGTGGAATTACAATTAGTTAATTTACACAGTATTCATCTTAATGTGGATATTTTTGTCCCTTTTTTCATTCTCACTTATATTCTGTCTCAGCCATGTTCTTCAGGGAGTTTGAGCTGCGTCCCCTACAGGTGGTTTCCTGTCCTGCCCTTCCCTCCTCCGCAGGGAGATGGTCTCATAGCAGCTTCACTGCAAATGATTTACTATCGTTACAGCTGAGGAAGAATTGCCATCTTCATGGCAAAAACTTTAAAATACTGATCTCATCTAGAATGGCTGGATCCCAGCCTGGCCTCTGGCCGTGGGTGGGAACGTTCTTAACCTCCCTGTGTTTCAGGATCTGAAACACAATAGTCTCTTGTTTTACAGAGATGGGGCTGGTGAGGAGGAAGTGGGGGTCTCTCCCACAATGGGACTGCAATTTTGTTTTGGTTCTAGGAACTGAACTCGGGGCACTGGCTTGCAAGGCAGGCACTATAGTGCTAAGTTACATCCCTAGCCATAGGTTGTACTTTTTAAAAAGAATTATGTAAAAAAAATTTGGAGGCTCAATAAAGCAGTTTCTTTGTCTTAATCGTTTAACTGCCTCTTAAAAACAAATGCTAGTATTACAGAATAAATTGCTAATAGACTTATATTTGGAGGATGAAAAAAGTTCTCTGTTGCTTGATTTTTTTTTTATGCATTGCATTCAGAATCTAAAAAGTAGAGATCAAGCCATGCTTTCTCTATTGCACTGATCTCTTTCTTTTAAAATTCACTTTCTTTTAAAATTCATTATGAAATGATTTATAATGTACTTGGACTTGGGTCATAGTTTGTCCTCAGGAGAAGATTTTACCAATAGTGCTGAGGGCCACTGACCACAGCCTGTTGGCCAAGAGCCTTTCTAGGACCTGACCTGACCTGACCAAAGCTCCTTGAAAGTACAACATATATTTTCACTTGGTAATACTTCTTAAAATGTGGCAGAGAGAATAGGGGCTCAAAAAATGGATAAAGAATATATTTACATACAAATAAAATATTACAGCATGCTCAAACTCTTTAGTAATCAGAGAAATGTACAATGAGGTGCTATTACACACCTAGAAGATCAGTAAAATTTTTTCACCTGAACAAGTGCTGACAAGGAAGAGTAGAAACTTAGTATAGCATTTTTAGAATGTATCATTTATTTTACATATCCTACTACTCATCCAATGCCCCTCCTGGTCTCTACTAGAGGAAAAACTCTTTAATAGCCAGAAACTGGAAATGTTAGAAATATGTTGATAAACATACTGATACATGCTACAGTTCTGAAAATGGACAAACCATAGCTATGTATATACCCTTATAGATGAGACCAAAACATAAGGTCCAACGAAAGATTTGAGTGACAATATAACTTACATGGTCTTATAACTCCAATTACGTAAGGTTTAAAATCATGAAAATGAAGTGATACATTGAAAAAACAAATACCTAAGGGGTAAGAGTATAACTTAAAGTGGGAGAATGAATATCACTAATTCATAATTCATATAACAAATAACTGAGAATATAAATATTAGAAAAGAAAGATATGATCAAGTTTAGTCATATTTTTTAACCTTTGTGGTTTATTTCTAAAACTACATACACATTTGGCTTGTTCTTGCATATGTGTATTTAAGAAAATAAAGCTTAGGTATTAAAACACTATAGGAGGCCAACTAGAGCATATAATTGATTTCATTTTGAAATAATTAAGGAGTTAGAAATGCTAATTACCTTGATATTATACACTGGGTATATCTATTGAATTAGAATATTGTATCCCACAAAGTATAAATATATCAAATTATATTTAATTGAAAAGTGACAAAGCACTCCATATATTAGGATGCCATTATTGAAACAAAATGAAAAGTTAGACTATGTAGAAGTTTTTTGAGACAGGGCTCGCTTTTTGTGGTTCGGGCTGGCCCTGAGCTCAGCCTCAAACTCACATCGCAGCAATCCTCCTGCCTCTGCCTCCCGAGTGCTGGGATTATAGGCGTGAACCACTGCACCCGGCACTGTGATATGTGGTACTGGTTGCTGCTGGGCGTGAGTCTCGACATCCAGTATGGTATGTGGTTACCAGGGATTGAGTATGTGGTTACCAGGGATTGAACCTGGGTCCTTGCGCTTGCAAGACAGGTGCCAGAACCACTGAGCTAAATCCCCGGCCCCTATGTAGAAGTTTTAAAGCAGCTATTCCTTCTATGTATGCATTTCTCTTAAAGTATTTGAAATAAAAAGTATTATGGAATTTCATTATTTTCAGGAAAAATTTCTGGAAATAAGTACATTTTTATTGGGACTTCTGGGCCACATCACCTTGTATCACAGCGTCACACATTACTGATACCTGTAGAAAGCTTCCTACAGATTTAAATTAATTTATACTGTCACAAATTTCCACAGTGCACTGGCAAAGGAACAAAAAAGTGTTGAGTTTCTCACTGTGTGTTTCTCTCGTGTGTAATTGGCAGGGATCTGCAGCAGAAAGCAGACTTCAGATTTATACTGCTCATGTTTGTGTCCTTAAGACTGTGTCCTTTCTAGAAACTAAAAAAGTTTACTTGTAACTTTGCAGCCAGACTCTCCCATCATCTTTGGAGATGAAGCATTTTTCTTCCTCCTGAGCCTAGGTTGTGGTTTCTAAATGCAGATTTCTTCACTGGCCTGGCTGAATTTCAACACAACTATGTGAATGAGGTTGACTATTTTTTTGCTTCCACCATGATTAATTCATCTTCTGCCTTATTTTTATTACTGTGAATATACTGGCATTAGATAGCACCATTTGCTGCTAGTGCTAGCCATTAAAGACAATGCATAACTTTAAAACATTAGTCAATTATGTTAGGGTGCTAGGGATCAAACCCAAGGCCTCACACCTGTTAGCTAAATGTTCTACCACTGAACTGTACTCCTAGCTCAGGAGTACATTTGAGGTCTACTATGTGCCAGGAATTTGACATACACTCATTAATCCTTGAAGGACTGTAGGAGGTTATATCCCCATCCTTCTGTCTATGAAAGGGAATTAAAGTTCAAAAGCTTGATGACCTGCCCAAGGTAGCAGTCCCCTGAGTAGCACTGCTGACTTACTCTGCCACCTGTTTGCCTCAATCAGTGCTGTTTCATGATAGTACCACAAGCATACTTGGAAAGAAAGCTCATCCCTAACCCAAGTTAATATCCCCACTCCAGGTGGCCTTCTATTAACTGCCCCTTCATGTTCTCTTGGGAGAAAGTCTATCACCAATTTATCACCTTCAGTGATGGTCACAGGGCTGCCTCACCATGGAGGGCTCTGGAAAAGCTAATCAGCGGGATTTCTAGGCCTTATGGCCGGGTAAGTCTTGAAAACAGTGTCGTTCCTGATGATAGCATCTGTCCTCCATTCAGTCCACAGAGATACACGTAAGTATTTGAGGGGCAATAAGCACGTTATTGCACAAGTGAAAGCAAAGTTCTGAAAACCTAAGGAGTGCTTACATGAATCAGTTAGCAAGGGAAGAGTTATTGTTTACAAAAGGAAGGACACTTACGGTGTGTTGATAACTAAGCGATCCCACTGCCCCTTGATGTCGTCCTCAGATGGCTGCTCAGTGATGTACAGGCCATCAAATTCCAGCTTCCTGGCAATTTCTTTTTCCCTTTTGAATACCACCAAAGGGACCTGGGAGTAGAAAGACACTTGTCACTCAGAGAAGCTTTGTCCCAAATTAACCTTCCTACTTCAGAGTGGGAATCTTATACTGAGATTTTACAGTACCAGTTGTGGGATGACATAAATCTCTCCCCCTAGTTGATCTAAAGTGGGCCTCTCTTTAAGGTTTCAGCTGAATAGTTGGTTTTAATACATGCTGGACTTTTGGACCCGTCCTTGTGCAGCTATGTGGCATGGTGAATGGTTAGTTTCCTAACACTTCAGGCTTGGAAGTGAACTGAGACTTAGGACAGTCATTACAGTTTAGATCTAAAATGTTCCCCCGAAAGTCATGTTTGGAGATGGGGCCTGGTTGGAGAGCTTGGGTGACCAGAGATGTGGCCTGGAAGGACTGACATCCCCGACTCCTGTCTGCTTTGTGGACCCTAAGAGGGGCTGAACAACTCTCCTTTGCCCTTTTGCTATACTGTTTGTTTTGGGACCAGCCAACCACGGACTGAATTCTCTAAAGACTTTGAGCCAAAATAGACCTCAAATTGTGAGTGCTGTGTCCAGCAATAGAAAAGTGACTAACAGAACAGTCTGATCATATTCTTCATTGAGAATTTGTATCTGCAAATAATATGTCTTGATTCTTACATTTTCCCATCCCCCACTCTCTAACTCCCACCCCCATATACATAAACTTTGTTTCCATTTTTTTCCATCAAATTTTTTCTTTGCTTTCCCTTGCCCTCCCCACAGTCCCCCCTTCCTATCATACATTTCGGACCTCATTTACACAGTAGGGAAACGATATGGTATGTATACATCTGTGTCCTATTTATTTCACTTATGAATATGTCCTCAAGGTGCATTTATTTAGCTATAATTGTCTCTAATTTATCATTCTTTAAGGCTGATTAATACTTTTTTTTTTTTTAAAAAACCCACATCTTTGTCCAGTCTGTAGTTGATGGGCAGTTGGCCTGATTCTAAGAATTAGCCACATACTGAGCTGCTATCAACAGGGGGGCACATATTTTGCTGTGATATGCTTTTATTTAAGAATATACCCAGCAGGGAAATAGAGTTCAATGGGACATCTAATCCTAGCTTTTTTTTTTTTTTAAGGTTTTTTTTTTTTTTTTTTTTTTTGAGACAGGGTCTCGCTTTGTAGTTCAGGCTGGCCCTGAGCTCAGCCTCCAACTCACATCACAATCCTCCTGCCTCTGCCTCCTGAGTGTTGGGATTACAGGCGTGAGCCACCACGCCCGGCACTGTGGTATGTGGTACTGGTTGCTGCTGGGGTGAGTCTCCACACCCAGTATTGTTATGTGGTTACCGGGGATCGAACCCGGGTCCTTGCACTTGCAAGACAGGCGCCAGAACCACTGAGCTATATCCCTGGCCCAATCCTAGCTTTTTGAGGAATCTCCACACTGGTGGTTGCACCAATCTACATTCCCACTCCATTCCAGAATTGATGAGTCAGCCACAGGAATGTATTGAAATGTTGCAACTCTTCCATGACTAGGGTTATATGCAACACATGTTTCATGAATGACTATCTTTGGCTTAGAAATAGAACTGGACTCACAAGATCAGAAATTAAATTTTTGAAGATCGACATGTTTTTTGTGGTGTGTGAAAGTGGTCCTGGTGTTCATGCCTTTGTGTAGCTCTCCATATGACACGAACTCAGAGCTGGCCACATAACTTGCTTTTAGCAACACAATGGGGTGGGGCCTACACTAGCCTCAAAAAGCATACAGCTTTCACTCTTGCACCCTTTTTGGAACCATAAGCAATCCACGCAAGACATGCAGCCCCTAAACAGGAGAGATGACAAGGAGGGACCACGTGAAGAGGGAGACGCGCTGTGTCTACATGGAGAGAAGAGATACTCCAGCAATGCCACGTGATCCTAACCTGGTCCCCATTTCCCAGTAAAGGTGCCAAGCAGCGGAAGGCAGTATCTTGGCCATTTTCATCGAGCTGAGCTCTCAGATGGCTGCAGACAGTGCTCTCCCATGGATCAGAAGAACTGGCTAAGTGGGTCCCAGTCAGTGAGAGTCCATGAGATGAGAAGTCAGTGTGAGGTGTTTGTAATGCAGCTGTGGGAAACAAACTGCTGTTTTATGCCAGTGAAGTTTTTTCTCCTATCTTGAAAGGTTACAACCTAATGAAATGGCATATTAATAAAAATTCCCACATCAATTCAAAGATCACAAGAACCTGTCACGACTAGCTCCATCTGTGACTCAGTCCAGTGACTACTGCTCAGCAAGAGTTGGCTAAAATGGGACTCCTAGAGCAGGACTTCTCCAATTTCTGTGTGCAAATGCCTGTTCAATTCTGATGGGATCTGATTGAAAAACCTATGGTGGGGCCTGAAATTCTCCAACTGTAAGGAGCTTCCAGCTGACCGCAGGACTAAAGCATCCAAAACTTACTGCACCAGCAAAGTCTTACAGAACAAAGATTGTGCTGGGCTAAAATGGGACATTTCAGCAGTCATATCAGACTCACAATGCCATGCAACTCACCTTCAGGCAGTAATAGCCCACGACACAGACAAACGAGATGATGGTATGGACCACAGCCAGGGCGCGCAGTGTTGGGGCCATGTACCCGGTGCTCTCCTGCAGGACAAAGAACACCATCGCTTCTTCCTCTTCCTCATCATTAAAGGAATTCCACAGGTTTGCAACATCCTCAGTCTCTTCCTCTAGAGGTTCTTCCGTGACCTGGCCCAAGACATGCTCATTTAGCAACGTCAGCCATTGGGCTTTCCTCAGGTATTTTATATTTTGCAAAAAGTAATAGGTCAACATTATATGCTGAAGAAAGGAGATGTTTATATAACATGAGTAGGAATCCCTCGATATCTATAATAACAATAAATAAGTCAATTTGCTTTCATTTCAGTCTGTCTCTTGAAAATATTAAAATTAGGGGCCTTTTACTATATTGCTATAATCCCTGTTCCGTAGGAGGTAATATCTGAAATGCTGTGGTGTGAGAAGAGGCTGAGTCCTAACAGATGTACACACACTTCTCCTGCGTAGCATTTTCCATACCTCCTGAGATCCCACTTGTGCTCAGGGCTTCCACTGCCATTCTTACACATCCACCTGTAGCTTTCGCCTGCCTCTTTGCTATCTCCACCTGGATGGTTGTCTAGAATCGCCTCAACCTCAGTATTTTTGAAAGTGAGCCATTCACCTTGCTACAGACTTCCATTTTTCTTTTATGGGCAATGTCAAATGGAACATTGATGTGGATAAAACAAGTTGTATAAAATCAGGTTGGTGCTTTTAAATAGGAAAGAGAGAGGCAAAAGGTAGAAAAGCCAGTTACAAGCTATGCGAAGAACCTGAGGAAGAAGGAAATGATGTGTAAGGGAGATAAAAGAGCAAGATGAAATATGTATTTGTGCTTATTCCCCAGGATGAATATATTATGTAGCACAAACATATACTATTAAAAACTCATAAATAGAAATTTTAAAAAGAATCTAAGACCATTCTTAGTAAACAGTTATTACACGGCTGCAACATGCAAGACTCACCGATGTTCAAAATCTTCAATTATTTTGACTAATACCTCTCTTCCCAACTCTTGTTAATTCTTTTTTCATGAGAGTTTTTAATTCTTTTTTCATGAGAGTTTTAACATATCACTTCAGTAGTTCTTAGTTATCTTACTCCCCATGGAAATAACTATATTTATTATCTTTAAATACCCCATAGTTACTAATGCACGTACTGCAGAATAGATCCTAGGTAAATATTTAAAGGCTGAAACAAATAATGGATAAACAAGTATCATCCATGGCTGGACCACCCTCAATGTGCCCGATTTCCTACGATCTCAGAAGCTAAGGGACAGGCCTGGTTAGTACGTGGATGGAAGACTGAACAAGCTTCAAGTATTAGGTAGTATCCTCACTTTCTCCCTATCTCAGCAGTATTTCCGTTTTTCCCTGGCTAAAGGTGATACACATTTTAGAAGTCAATGTCTCACAGATTTCTTTATAATACAATTTTTACGATAATTAAGATTATTAAATTCTCATGTTTTTCCTCTCATATGTGGTATCCTTTATAAACAGCATATTTAGCAAATACCCCCCAAAGAAGTATCACCTTATAGAAAAGCAGGATGAAGTTGATAGCGAAGGCTACAAACAGAGCAAGGAACCTCAGGTTGTAGAAATTTCTGGCCAGGTAATGCTGAAAAGAAAAGGACAGGCAGAAGTAGAGCAGCTTTGGGAGGCGAAGAACTTCCTTGTCTCACCTTGCAATTTGCTCTGGTTAGAAATTTACAATCACTTTTTGGTTACTACATTTCTGGTGCAATGATACATTTCTTAAAGGCATAAATTATTTGGCATGAACCATGTATTTTCATCCTGCCAGTGGTTATCCCTTGGTGGGCCAAATGCCTAAATGAGCTATCAGCCGAGGATCACCTGCATGAAGGTGCTGGGTGTGTGGGTTTGAGTGATCACCCCAGACAGAAAGTAGCCTATTTGGAAATTAGGAATGACCTAGGAACACCACATACCCATCAGCAAATGGCAGAACCAAACTGTAGTGAGTCCTCATCCCTTTTTAAGTGACAGTCCCAGCATCCTCTTTCACCCCTTTCTCAGGGGCACAATTCCAATTTTCGCTGCCACCTTCCTTGGAAAAATCAGCACCTGGCAAGAACTGGGACAAGTTCTCATCCTTCCATGAAAGGGAACCTCACTAATAGTGCCGGGGAAGGGAGAGTCTGGCTATCAGCAGTTGTACCCTAAGGGGATGGATATTTGGCTTAATGGTGCTGCCACCTACCTTGTAAGCAACTGTACCCTAGTGGCCAGTTTATCAGAGGAAAGTATCACAAGCTTCTCTGAGGTTTAGGGCTAGTGAGGAACTTAACCTAACATAGGAAACTTTTCATCTCCCAAAGGATTACGTTAGTTTTGTACTTAGCTCTTCATATGTGTTATGTGGGGATCTGGCTAACTGGAGAGATTCCCAATGTACTAGAGGGAAGAAGGGGATAGAGCATCCTAGTGCTGCTGTGTGGCTGAGCTCTACAGGGCTGTGGCCTGTCTGGTCATCCTGTTTTTCTTGTCCTCTAGCACAAAAGGAATATACAAACAAGTGAGGAGAAGGAACAAGAAAGGGAAGGAAGTATAACTAGAAATGGCAGAACAGCAGTGGCTGGATTTCTGGGGTCAACCTGGCCTATGTCTGCACCAGAAAGGGGCTCAGGCTGGAGCACTTACCAGTAACTTGGTCTGATAGATTTCTAGCCCTTTAAAGAAATTGGCCATGAAGGCTTCTGGTTTCTCAACCTTCTGACCACGCCGTCGCTTCTTTTTCTTTGTTACTTCTGCCCACAGGTACTCTGCTTGTTCTTCCTCTTTGACTTTGTCTTCCTTTTCTCTGTCTTCCATGCTACAGGGATAAGAAGCCAATCAGCAGGGGTGGGGGAGATTGGTTTGTCCCAGAAAGAAAGGCTAAAAGCTAGAGAGAAATCTGGATTTACAGGGTTGGGAGATGGACTTATTCTTCAAAAGTGGAAGCCGAGGGGGCTGGGGATTTAGCTCAGTGGTTCTGGAATCTTCCTGGCAGGTGCAAGGTCCCGAGTTTAATCCTGGTGACCACATACCAAAGTGTTGGGCATGGTGGCTCATGCCTATAATCCCAGCACGTGGGAGTTAGAGGCAGGAGGATTGCTGTCAGTTCAAGGCTCACCTGGGCTCATAGTGAGCTCAGGGCCAGCCTAAATTACAAAGCGAGAACCCTATCTCAAAAAAAAAAAAAAAAAAAAGTAGAAGCCTACGGTCTTTATCAACCTACAGTGGCTGAGTAGCAAATTTTTATTCAATGGGAAGTGATCATTCTTTCCTTCCAAATTAGGCTTCACAATATTATTTTCAGAAAAATTCTTATTTTCCAGGCTTTCTTGATAGTTAGTAATAGTTACCACTCTTCTAAGCTGTGGCAGGAATTAAATGAGATATTTATAAAAGAGCCTAGAACAGGCCTGACTGGTAATAGGGAAATAATAAATTTTAGATATTACAAAATTGCTAAATGTAGATTTTTTGATAATTTGGGTCAAACAGTGAAACTCTGATCATTGAGATTATAAAGTAACAAATAGAAAAGTATATCACAGAGCTAAGGTGAAACAAAACATGCTCAGGGCTTGGACTGCCAATTGCTTGTATTAACAGAAATCAGGTTTTCTGTTCACCATAGCAACAGAATATGAGGTGCTATTGAGAACTACCTGCCCCAGCACTTAGCACAGTCCATGCTACTGAGAACTTACTCCGCCTTCTCGGATTCCACTTTTCCTTCCGCGTCATGTGCTGCCTTCATCTCTGCTGCCTAGATAAAAATAACAGTTAACGTTTCCCCTGGGTAGTGAGCTCATCACAAGCCAAGTCATTGTCATCTTCTTCTTGGTTTCAATTCCCAGGCCTTTTTCCTCTTTATGTTTCAGCTTCTCTCAGAATCACAGGACGTACATGTCCTGCTATATCTTAAGCTACTCTTGGAGGACGTCAAGGTGGAGATTTCAGCCTTTTGGGGAATTCTGATTGTCCCTCTATTACTCCACCAGGAAACCTGTGCTTGAAGCTTGTGAGAGCCCCATGGCAGTGGCCCTATGGCCTCGAGGGATGAGAGAAGCATCTACACCAAGTCCCGAACCCTCACCCATCCACTGTGTTCTCTCAGCTTCTCACCCACCCCATTCACCTGCATGATGATCACCACACTCAGAACATGGCCGGGTTCCTCACCACAGCCTCCTCATCCTCCTCAGTCCTGGCCTTTGCACTCTCACAGGTACCACCAATTGTTTCCTATATCCAAGTGCTCAGCCTTTTCTTTTCCTGGTCGCAGATCCTTCTGTGTGTTCGGGTCTTTGCACTAGCCATCTGCTCTGCCTGGAGTATGACTGCCCTAGCTTTCCGTGAGCTCATTATCCTTTAGGACTCAGCTCAAGTGAGTAAGGCTTATAGTAAGGCTATGTCTGCCCTGGTAGCTTGTTCATTCATCATACCATGCACAGTAAATAGTAATTATTTGTTGTCATCTTCCACTAAAGTTGCACAAAAGTGAAAAAGTTTCTTATGTCAACCAAGGTATTCTCATAGTATAGAACATGCTTGGCCACACAAAGTCCCGTAGTGACTCTCTATTAGATATCAAACAGTTCTGGGTTGTGGGCTTTCTCAGGGAGCAAAACACAAGGAATGAATTAAGTGTGAAGAATGCCTTGGCTGGGTGTGGTGGGTCAGGTTTGTAATCCTAGCACTCGGGAGGATTGCTATGAGTTCAGGCCAGCCTGAATTACAAAGTAAGACCTTGTCTCTAAAAACTAAAGGAAAAAAAAAAAAAAAAGAATGCCTATGGTTCTGATGCCATCTTCCCTGACTTTCCACAGCAGGTAAGGGTTCTCACCTGCACACTTCCATTACCTGACAGTTCTCCTTTGAACAGACTTTGTGTTTATATTGACTTGTCCATGTCCATTTTCTTCACTAAACTACAAGGACAAACATTTCTTACTCATCACTATACTCTCAGGATCTAAAACAGTGACAAGTGCTTATTTTCACTCACTAATAATGGGGGGAGTAAATGGAACTAGTCTTTGGCTTCTCATCACTTCACATTTCTCTATCCTCTTCTGCTACTGTTTAGGTGTTTCAATAGGAGGGACATGCAGAACCTCCCATGGCCAGTGGCCTTGGAACGCTGCTGTCTCCCTCCTCAACTCACCTAAAGTCCTGCATGAATTGTGGGAATGTCACAAGGATAAAAATGTTCCAGGCACTATCAGTCTCACTGGGAAGCTACACCAAACCATGTGACATCATATGGACCTTGGAGTATATTTGTAGAAGTGTTTTCTCATAAGAAAACTTTCCTCACATTCAGTCTTGCTTCCTTTGTTTTTGGTTCACTGAATAAACCTGTGCACTCTGAAGTCTAGGCTGATAAATGCCTGAAGCAAGGGGAAAGTCTCAGGTCTCTTGTTTGAATTCTGCAATGCAAACTGCAAGAACACTCATCAACTAAACAGTGAGATAACCAGTCTCAGTTTGCTCCGACTCAGCAGAGCTTGAGTTATCAGACTGGGGCGAAATCACAGCAGACCCAGGGTCTATTCCAGTGTTGGCTACTACTAGGCAAATAGTATCTGTACTAATAGAAAAATACAGTAACAAGTCTTTTTCTGGGAATAAAGACATGCAGAAACAAGTCACACTTACCTGTGCCTTCCTTTTCTTCTGCACGGTGCTCTCTAAGGTAGGGGGCTCATCCTTGCCAATGATTTCGGAAAGGTCCCCCAAACCCACCTCAGGCCCATGCTTTGGGCCGCCTTCTTTCCTTTGGTGGAGTCCAAAGAGGTCTGACATGACGTCTGCATCTCCTTTCTCCCCCTTCACGCAGTGCACCAGCTCTGCTGGGAGGCCTGGCTCAGCCACTTCCGCCCTCTCGGCCTCCATGGCGTCATCGTGAATCCCAAACTGGGTCGGATCTGGCATGTCGCCCAGGATCTTGGTCACTCTGATGTTTTTTGCCCCTTCCACGAGGCCCCCTCCAAATACCGTGTTCCAGAGGATCTGAAAGATTCCTCCCACTATGGTGAAGAACACCTGGAATAGCCCCACAAAAAACATCCAGTAAAAGGAGAAGAATACCTTCACCAGCTCCTTCGCAGTCATCTTCCTCACGTTCCGGTACTGCTTCCTGAGGTTTTTCAGGGTGGCCTTCTTCAGAAGGTTGGAAACATTTCTCTTCACCGAGGCACAGGCCATGGCAAATGCAGAGGCCGGCTCGAAAGACTTGTCTTCTTCCTCCTCGCCCTCCATTTCCAGCACATATGGAGATTCTTCATTTTCTTCTTCCTCCTCGTCTGGCCTGTCAGTTGAATCTGATTCTGAGATCTGAGACGCCAACTGCATCTCAAAGATGGTGTCCTCACAGAAGTTCACAAATAGCTCCATCTTCTCTTGCTCCCCACCTTCATTGACAACGTCGAAAATGAACTGCCGCTTAGATTCCTTCACTTGCGGCTTCTCCCACTGAGTTCGACTGGACTCACTGATCTCAAAATAAACACGTTCGATTTTCTTGGCGCCCCCCATGATCTCAATTCGTCCCAGATATGGTTCGAAGTAATTGAGCACACTTTCTGCGGGGTCCAGGAGACATTTCAGACGAGAATCATTAGGCATGTGTTCAGAAAGATTTGTCAATAACACAGCCACATTAAACCCTATGTCCTTGGCAGGCTCATGGAACCGGTCCACAAAGTCAATGTAATTAAACATGTCATTCTCATCAGCTTCTGCGCAGGACAGGAGAAAGTCAATCTCTGACTGTGTATACTGCTTCTGCCCCTCCATGGCCTTCTGGAATTCTTTTTTAGAGATGATCCCTTTACTATCTGGATCATATTCTTTAAAAGTGTCCGAGCTGGTTAAGTCTTTAAGTTTCAAGAACATGTCAAAGAATTTCAAGATCATTTCTACATTAGTAGATGATTCTACCAGTGTGTCAACCATTTGCTTGCCAATAGTTCCATTTACCACATTCCCTGTGAGGCAGGTTCAAAAAGACATACAAATATATAAATAAACCCATGCCAACAGGTAACTGGTCACATAGCTAGTTTTAGAAGATTTCTGTGCCAAATTAGTCAGCTCTTTTCTGACCATGATGATTTGGAAATGGGTAGGAGGGAGCAGGAAGCCATAAAGACTACATCACTAGGAGCCAAGGGAGAAGAAACAATGGGAAGATGAGATGGCCACACTCTGGGGCCTTCTGTTGTGGCCTGGGCCTGGGATGTGGTTTCATTATTAGATTACTGGGGACCTTTTGGGATATGGGGTGTCCCTCTTATCCCCTTCACCGAGGAGGGTGCCCAAGTAGATGGCTGGCATACACACTGGCAGCCAGATGTATTGAAAAGCAATGGGGAGAGGGAGAGGATAGGGAAGAGCAAAGCTTGGAGGTTTTCCCCAGTTCATTCTGGCTTTCCTATTGACATAAAATGAGTTGGTTTCAGGCTCTGTCCACCAGACCATGTGCCTCTCACTCATTTTTTTCTTTCTGAAAATTTGACGTTCTAACCAATAACATACGGCATCGATGACCTTCCAAAAAGATCATCTGCATGATTAGTAACGTTAGTGCTTAGATCAATTACACTGTGTGAATGCCTAGTTATACCAAACAGCCCAACCTTCCAGGAGGGACAGAAGCATCACCACCATGTCCTGAAGGAGATCCAACAGTTCCTTCAGCAGCTCGATCTGACTGGAATCCTAGAACAGAAACAGGAGATATCCCTGAGCTATCTGATCCCTCAGCAAAGTACAGGGCCACGAGCAAGAAGAGCCTGCTCTGGAAAGGTTAGGCGAAGGCTGTGTCAAGGGTAAGAATGGGCTCCCTTCTCATGGTGAACAAGGGCATCTCATCCTCCACCCTCAGTAGCTTGGGAGGTTTGCTGTGGCAGGACTCATCTAATAGAACTTTATATTTTTTCCTTTTCTTGGTACAGTATGGCAGATATGGCAGTTGTTGTCCAAAACTACTGAACAACCTGAGCCACCGAAGAGCCCTTAGATCTCTCTAATAGTTTATATTGTCATTTTTTATGCTGGAGAATTAGAGTGAGATTCATGGGGCAACAATCATAATGGATAAAAGTATCAAGTGCAGAATTACCAGGTTGGCTCTCCTTCCTCTCTGAACTACATGATGCTGATTGTAGCTGGTGGTGGTCTAGGAGCTACTAGCTCCTTAAAATGATGTACAGTTGAGGCTATTCTTCCAGGTAGTTTGAATACCAGTCTGTTGGCCTTTAAATCTGAGCAGTGTAGGCAGAGCCCCGGTATGTTAGCTCTGGGCTTTGTACCTATGTTGTAGAAGGACATGATCCTTAGGAGATTTATTTGAGGGTGAAATTCAAAGTAGGAAATGATTTTCGAAGAGGGATCTGACAATAAAATTAAAACAAAATATTTTCTGGTTCACACTTCTTTTATACATTCTCTCTCATTAAAAAAGACATAGCTCTTTGCCTAGCCCTTCAAATTTCTGAAGAAATTTCCCCTAGATGGTGTGTGCCATTCCTCCACAGAAAGTAGCACAGAAGCATGGGACAGTAGGGCTGAGAAGGGACCTCAGAGATCATCCATTCTAACTCTGAATATTTACTGAAAGCAAAAACCAGAGTCTCTGGGAGACTCTACACCACACAGCCCTTGTTGACAAACAAGGGAGTGTACTATGCCAAATTAGTAGCCCCCCCCCAGAACTCGCTCCTCCCATAAGGCCAGAGTCAAAAGGGGAAAAAATGAGAGGGGTAAACAGCACATTCCAGAAGAGAGGAGGCAGATGTGACAGCCTTGAAAATTTTAGATACATATTATTTAAATTGATGCTGCGAATGTTACTGTAATCAGCCTGAAACACATCCTAACATTCTCCCTCCCTCTCCACTGCCATGGAGAGAGGTGCTCACTACCACATACGCTACGTTTATTTGTTCATAATAAATGCACTGAGCGATTCTGGTTCATCTTGCCAGAGAGATGGGGAGTGAGAAGGAAAAGCAGAAATGAAGAGGGAGGAGGAGGCAAAGGTGGGAAAGAAAGTACATGTGGTTGACATAGACATGCAACGTTTGACCAGTCAGAAAAGGTGGACGCCGTGTTCGGACACTGACAGGACAGTGACAAGAAAGCAAATTAGCACCATAAGAAGCATGTGTGGAGGCAAAGAAAGAAGGTCGGTGGGACATGAGGACGGAAGCTGCATTCATGCATGAGCTTCTCTGGGGCCCCCGGAGGCATTCCCCTCTGTCTCCCAGTTCAGCTCTCAGTTTTACGAGTGAGATCTCATCTGCGTGGCTTTGTCTAGCCTTTGCTCAAGCAGCCACACCCACAATGGAAAAACCAAGGGCATCTCACACCAACAGAATGTGTGGGGGACAGGCCACAGTACCTGAGAGAGTTTCATCTGCATGTTAGCAAATACGTGGAGGAAGCCGACCACTGCGTCCCACAGCCTGCTGTGAGCCAGACTCTGCTGATTCCCAATGCAAGGACCCTGTGGAAAGGAGGACATCCTGATTCTCCATCAGCTTCACAGGGCGCTCGGAAACCCAATGCAGTAAGGGCATCTCATGCCTACTCATCTGAGCAGGTAGCACTTTCCAAAAGCCATGTATTTCAGAGCTCAGTGTTTTCCTAAGTCATTACTTTCTTTCCCCTTTTTGATCATAGGCTATGACTAGGAAAATTATCCATCTGGGATTTCACACACTAGCAATTTTCAGAGATTTTCTTTGAGCTGCCAAAAGCATCCTTCAATTAAAATCATACACTGATGATCAGCATTTGGAATATTTACTATGATGCAGTTGGTGCAAGGCTGAAGGGTTTTTCTGTCCACCCTCAGGCACACTTGCCCCACAGAGGCCTTCTCAAGGCTTCTAGGGACACGGTTGGAAAACTCCAGCAAAGATACACATAATGCTATGACCATGTGACCATTTAATCAAGTTAAACGTGTATACTGTTAAACAGTCCTAATCACATCTACGTTTCTAGTATCATTAACCTAAACATAGAGGGATGATTTAATTATCAGTTGCATTTCCCATGATATTAACTTTCCTATTTTTGAAGATCCTTGGTGAACCAACACTCTTTCTTAACTGTTCCTCATAGCCATTTTTTCATATCCTTTAACCAATCTGGAATCGCTCTTCAATAAGAAAGTCCTGGTAAAGAACATAGTTACTACCTCAAGTTCTGGGAGAATCTTGGCAGGATTCCCAAGGAAGTGACATATAGGAGAAACCCGGCCAGCATCTTCAGTCACATAAGCTTATTTAAAAATATAACTGTTTATGTACCTCTACCTTCTGATACTTTAAGTTTTGGTCCTTTGGAACAAAATTGGCTATTGACGGAAGTTCACGGTCCCCCTAAATGAGGTTGTTTTGGGTGAAGTGCTCCAGGGGCAACTTCTGGAGAAATGGATGGGTTTTTCTCAGATCAAATCAGATGCAATAGATGCATCCAATGATCTCCTTTATTTCATATTCTGTGGAGCTTTAGACATGGGTGCAGGACTTCACTGATCTCTAGGATTTTCTCTCCCTGTGCTGCCAGTACTTGAGTGAGACAAGGGTTAACACTGTTCCCTTAAAATCCTCCTTTTCAGGTTGTAGTCTTAGTTTTGCATGATAGTGAGCAAATATGATCTGAGTGAACTGATCAGCTCAGTGTCTGACTATTTATTAGATAAAAATCTAATGCTTTTCATTAAATAATTTCAATAAAACCATCATGCAGAAAAAAGCCACTAAAATCTTTGAGGCTCCTGGTCTACGGAATGTTTCTTTGGAAAGAAATGAAAGTGCACAAGAAACTAGATGAAATAGTTCCCTTTCTTTTTTTTGGAACAGGGTCTCACTTTGTAGTTCAGATTGGCCCTGACCTCACCCTCAAACTCACATCACAGCAATCCTCCTGCCTCTGCCTCCCGAGTGCTGGGATTACAGGCGTGAGCCACCACACTCAGCACTGTGGTATGTGGTGCTGATTGCTGGTGGGTGTGTGTCACCATGCCCGGCATTGTGGTATGTGGTAACTGGGGATCGAACTCGGAACCTTGTGTTTGTAAGGCAGGTGCCAGAACCACTGAGCTAATCCCCGACTCCATAGTTCCCATTCTTTCCCCAATTTTATTTCCTGTTTCAGCAAGGTTGACATAATTGTTGATATCATTCCTCAGCAAACTGTGCACACTCCTATCCTTGCAGCTTTTCCCAAAGACTGACCAGAATGTACATCTGCTTCTGGGTCCACCCACATCCTACACAGCCCTGAAAGACTGAGCTTGGTGGTTTTTCAGGACATTTTCTTCCTCCAAACTCACACAATGCAGTTCTAACATGGTATATATGATTATTTTAAATCTGATCATCTTACATCAAATAATTTTCCCCATGGATATGAATTTTTTAAGTATAGTGGCCAATTTATTAAACTTCTCTTCATGGATCACAGAAGAGAGTACAAGTTAGATTTTTTATGAATGAAAATCTTATTCATGAGTCTCCTGTTGATGGTATGATGAAAATAAAGTGTTAATTTTGTTTAAAATCTATGTCCCAGAGGGTTAAACTATGGCTATTGATTTTGCAGATGATTATGCTTCCAACATCCTCTTTCTCATTCCACAGGAGGTAGACCACTGTAAACAACAGAGAATCCTCTCAACAGAGACACTATTCAAAGATCTAGAATTTAACCTGAAATTAACTTGTAGATTTGACTGCCACTGCACATAATTAATGTGTTTCTGAAATTATTTCCCATAGTTAATTTTGGAAATAATTAGTAAAAGCATATGGATTCTGTTTTTAATTTCTACCTGAGATAACACTTACCCTTTCACCATTTTTTCGACAATTGTTTAAGTCGTTGTGTCCATGCTTATTCAAGTCAGATACTTAGCTAGGTGGTAGTGATGCATACCTGTCTGTAATCCCAGCACTTGAGAGGCTGAGGCAGAAAGATCACCATGAGTTTGAGGCCAATCTGGGCTACGTAGTGAGTTCAAGGACAGCCCAAACCACATAATGAGACCCTTTCTCAAAAAAAAAAAAAAAAAAAGTAACCAAAATATAAACTAAAATCAGATATTGATGTGTCTGCACTCTAGATATGAACAATTTTAAGCTGAATAAGAAATTTCTGTTCATGAAAAAATTTGAGTTGAGGAGAGAAAGCAACTAGATAAATAGATAACTAACAACTAGATAAATAACTAGTAACTAAATAAATGCAAATAAACTGACAACACTTTAGGTGCCAGGGGAAATCACAAGCTATAGGTTCTCAGAAAGTTCAGGTACTACTGGCTCCTATTTCTAGATAAGTACTGTCAGCAGTAGGGCTGGAAGCACAGGCCACTATGTGCATCCAAACATTCTGTAGGTAATATAAAAATGGGATCATTAAAAATGTTATCTTTGTTCGTAAGTCTGTACCCATCAGCACATACCTGGATATACTCTGTAAGAGAATTGAAGATCTGTTTGGTGACTGCTAGAGCTTTAGAAAAGTTGTGCTGTCCAGATTCATCGATGACATCCTTCCCTGAATAATACCAGTAGAAATCACTGATTGACTCCTGAAAAACAAACAGGTAGAGTGGAGTATTTCTCAGACTTTAGTCAGTGAAGCTTGAGTCACTGAGCACAGAGAGAGTCCTCCCCCTCTGGGACAGTCTTCCACCTCCTGTGCTCCTCCAGGAGCCAGGTGGGTTCTGTGAAAGATGGAAATTCCTGAGTCCGTGTATCTTTCAAGCACAAATACTTCTCCTGGGGGGAAGAAGATGGCAAGAGGACCACCCTCAGCAGCCAGGAGACCATAACAGAGGAAAATTTATCCAACATGAAAAATACATACTGAAGATAATGACTATCACCCAAATGATCTTAACTGCAAAACAATGAAAGAGCTAACATTTTAAGCAATATCTGAGCACGTTACTCATACTAAACCTCTGTGCCTCTCCAAGGCAGGTCTTACTCATTTTATAGAAGAGGAAAGTAGAATGCAGGGAAGGGAAATAGAGTGGTCCGGAGTTCCTGTAAGTAGCAAAATCAGGGTGAGGATGCAGTCAAGAGGAAAAGAGAATCCTTTTTTATATTTGTGTAGATTTTTTTTTTTCAATCTTCTTTGGACTTTTATTGAAATAATTAAGCCAAGTGCTTCTCAACACTAACAACTTGAAAACTCATTTTTATCACCTGGTGTAATTTTGTTTTGGATGTACTAGGAATTGAACTCAGGACCTCCACACTGAACTACATCTCTGGTCCCTTTCAAAAGATTTTAAATTTTGAGCAGGATCTCTCTAGTCACCAAGTTATCCATGCTGGGCGGAACTTCTCTCAGAATGCTGTGATTAGGGGTGTGCAACTCCTCTCTTCTGCCTTGTACAGTGTTTTCTCTGAAATCTTCTGTCCTAATTTACAGGTTGTATTATAGCTCTTGGGCACTGGAGCTAGGTTCACAGTGGCAAAACAAAAAGTAAATCAGCATTTTATAGCAGATAATTTTGCATTTAATCTTTTCCTCCCACTTTTTAGTCTTTTTCTTTTTACTTTTTTTTTCAGTACTGAGGATTAGACCCCAGGTCATGTGCACTGAGCTATAACTCCAGCCCTTTTTTAGATTTAAGGTCAGAGAGGCCCTTCCTACATGGCTCAGGCAAGGCTTGAACTGTCAATCCTTTCGCCTCAGCCTCTCAGAGTGCTGGGGGCACAGGTATGTACCATCATGCCTGGTTCCCCAATTTTAGTCTTCAAACACAATTTATTGGTGTTAGATAACCTGTAGTGTATGGACACAGATTATATAAATGCTTTTCTTATTGAGGGTTGATTGGACAGATAATCCCTCACTTGAGGGTTTGATTTAGAATTTTTCAGTTTTACACTGATGTGGGAATGATACACATTCAGCAGAGACTGTACTTGGAATTTTGAACTTTGGTCTTCTCTTGGATTAGCAACACATGGTATGAGGTTCTCTCACAGTGCTGGGCAGGGCCATAAGCCGCAGTCCCCAGACGGCCAGGGATCAGGAAGTAACAACTGATACCTATGGTATCCTGTGTTGAGTAGGCTAACACCTAACATAGGATACTCTATGGTATCCTGTGTTGCGTAATAAAGGCACTGTCCACTTATGATGGCTTCTGAGGACACAAATTCACTGTAACTCGTGTAGCATCTGTGTCCGAGGGCTCCCTGACCTGGCAGCACTGTCCGCACCTTCTCAAAGCCCAACTGAGAGTGTCATTCCTCACAGCTTTCCTACTCACCTGCAGACGCAGCAGATAGTCCACGGTGCTGATGATGATGTTCACAGTGGTGGTGTTGCCCATCTGTGTCCGCAGGAAGTTCTGAAAGTCTGTGAACAACAGTGCTCGGTCAGAGCCTGCCCTCGTTACACCCTCTCAGGCGAGTGCAGAAGAAGTGCACTACCTGAGAAGTCTTACAAACACACTACACCTGAGGCCTGCCAGTCTTGCAAGTCAGAGATCTGTGCTGAGCCCTCTCAACCCGGTAACACTTGAAAAAAAAAGATGAAATAAGCCCTAAGGGGCTAGATGACAAGGGCCAGGGATTCTGGAAACAGTTTAATCTTAGTAGCCTTAGATAGTATTCGCCATGACATTGTCCTAGTAGAGTTACTAATGTTAGAATGAATTAACTGATATCCTCAAGTTAGCAACTTATTTCATCAAGTGGGACATGATGGACCGAATTCTAATCTTGCATTCCCACATTGTTTTCCTTTGACAGGGCAATTGTTCCACTTACCACTGTTATGGCCTTCACAGAGCAACTGTAGGAATCTAAAGAGATCTTGTGTGAACTCATCGTTCTGGAGTACTTTTTCACCTTGAAAAATAGAAAATATCAGGGAAGATTTGCTTAGCTTCTCAGCAGGGAACTCCTTTTAACGCAAATGACCGCAAAGGTAAGAAAGGAGTTGTACGAGAAGAGGTTAGGAAAAAGAACTCCGGATAAATCATGATCAAGCCAATTAATTTGGAGCCATAGTTGCTGAGCACAAAACCCAATAAAAGTACATTATTTAGCCCCAAGATAACCTTTGTAATGAGTATGACTAGAATAATGGCAGAAAATGGCTCACAGTCCATAACCCATGCTTTACAGATGGAATATGCATCTTTAATTAAACATCAAGTAGCCAAGTTACACTTGACATGCAACCACAAAACCCAAGATGTGTCTGTGCTGAGGCAATTTAATTAGGTCTCTGAGGATTTGCACACAGGGTAGGAACTTGGGTCAGAAACACAAACTTACCACGCTCACGAACAATGACTGGCAATAAGAGAAAAATAGAAGAGTATGAAGTTAGAGAAAATCATAAACACCATAATAGGCTGTCTGTAGTTAAAACTGGCTCTGTGAACATATCCAGCCTGGATGCTCACTTTATCAAAGCTACTGATGGAAATGTTTTGCTCCAATGGAGCAAGACTTGGCATATTCAGAAGCAGCAAGCATAGACTCAGAACCAGAAGTTAAGATTTTAATCAGGAAGACAATTGCCTTGAACGTTATCAGGTACTTACGTGTTCCTTCTTCAGTAACCATCCCAAGGCCTTCAGCTTTATTCTGTCTCTCAAATGCATTCAAATCAAGGACACTTTTAACAGACAAAGAAGAACAAGGTTCAGGGACACTGAACACCAAAAAATGGATTTCTAATCCCAATGTATCTACCGACAAAGGATAGTCCCTGTACTCTTGTATATGAAATTACGCATACTGCAGTTTAAGGTCTAACAAGTTCTTCGCTTTGTGCCAGGCTCTCTTGTTAAGGAAGCTATGAACTTCTAGATTTCAGAGGCTACACCCTTGTAAAGTTTCTGGGTCACTCAGGAGTCAACAGAAGCCAAGATTTCTAGAGCTAGCTCGATGAGCTTCCTAAAAGGAGAGATGTCCCTAGGTATTCCTACACTTGTGACAACTTAGCTATCTTTTATTTGTCCCTACTTCTGAGTCACAGCTGCTCCCAAATTTTATTTAAGCCCAGAGACCCTCTTAACAATGAGGTCACTGCTTGACCACATTATGTCCAAGTAGAGAACTTTGTATTTCACTAATATAACCCAACTTTCTCCCATGATGAAAGCTTTTGTAAAACCAAGGTTGTACAAGACTATAGCTCATAGGCTGTATTCCGTGGCTGAGTCCATGAAGACTGCAAAATGTGACCTTCCTGGTACTAATATGCAAAGGAAGTAACTATCAGCCTGGAAAGATATTGGCATTCTTTTCTCTTTTATCCCATACATTCTACAGTGTAGATGCATTTTCAAACAGTAAATAGTGATATTTTTATTGCTGTCCCTGTCACTTTATTCCTGGATTCTACTATAAAAAGTCTTTCTCAACAGTGCACAATTCTTCTTCTTATATTGGTTTTGCTATCAGGGGAGGATAACACGGAGAGGACATCTGGTTCCAGTTGCTTTGAAGCAGTTTTGACTTTGAACCTGTGCAACACATATCTGATCCTTACTTCATCCCCAAACACCTATTCTGAATGTTTCAATTTCTCTACTGCTTAATATTTTACAAATGTGTATCCTTTTTATAATCATCAAAACTCATTAAGATAGCTTAAAACTTCTGTTGCAAGTCAAGTGGCATCTAAGTGCATGTCACCTGTCCCTCCACACCATCATTAAACAAATTTAGCAATATTAAGTACTACCAAATACTACATACTGAAATAACTCTTAGAAATTTAATGGAGAATTTGATGAGCAATGTGGCACTAAACTGCCTTGATTTTTGTTATCTCTAAGTCCACACGTACTATTTTACCCTTGGTGAGTCAGGTCTGGAAATATTACATTTTCCTTTCCTGAGAGAGATAATAAACTAATAGGTTGTTGCTGGAAAAATATAGATCTGAGAATAAGGGATCATACTGTAGCTACAATGTGTTCTTTATTACCCAAGGGTACAGTATTTAGCCAGTCAAATAAGGTTAGCAAAATTATGAACTTTACTAAAAGAAAGGATGTTTGTTCTCTAAATTTTTAAATGAAAAACATAATGTTCCAGTTTAAATCACATTACCTGAAGGCAAATCAGCTAAATTATTACAACTTTGTTTTTTTTTTTCTTAGAATGAGTTACAGACTATTCAAAATAAACATGCATTTTAGAGAATAAGGTAGCACCTTTCTCAGACTCCTAGGTCATTCCTGAATGAGCATGCATGGTAAATTGATGACTTTTGGTTGTTATTTATTTGTCATGGGGTTCAGCCATGAGGGATGGCTTACAGAATTTGGTAGGATAACCAATAGTTCAATACTTCATCTTTAGACGATGTCAGTATGCTCGCATGACAGAATGACTCAGTGTCAGAATGGAATGACCCTTCAAGCACTTATTCAAGCTCAAAGAATCACTAAGGATAAAATTTAAACGATCTAATGAAAATACAGCTGTGAATCATAGAGAGAAATTCCTCACTCTTTCTCATTCTTTTTTGGGAATGTATGTTTGAGAAGAAATTGTAAGTGGACACTGAGCGTGCTAGGAAGACAACACAAAAAGGGAGGCATGGAAGGCAGTTAAAGACAAGAGGAGGGGCATCTTTGTAGATAAGTGAGATAATGTACTTCCTTCTGAATGATATCCTGTTTGGATCTAACCCGGAAATATGGAGGAACAATACCTACACTCTTGGCTTTCATAAGCAGGTGACTCCTGGCCCTCTTTCAAGAATTCCACGATAAGCCAGTAATTGTGTATATCCTCTTCTGCCTCCCTTTCTAAGGAACAGTGAACAGTTTTCAAAAATGCTGAATGATTTTCTCAGATTTACCTGCAAGACTGCATAAGACCAGAAAGGCTTTGAAAGAATCCAGCATCTTTTTTCTCCTTTAAGTAATCTAGCATTTTCTGCAAGAAAGATACATGTAAAGCTATGAAAACCATTTCACAAATGCATATCCTGCTGGAGAAATGGCAAATCCCCAGCCACAGACCTCCAGGCTAAGTGTCTTAGCCAGGACTTAAAACTCAGTCAAGGACTTAAAACTCCAAACTAAAAATCATACGAATCTGAGCCACACTCTACTTAAAGAATTTAAATCTCTTGGGGAAGATCATGTTTATTTCATGAAGGCTCACTGGCATTTCTAATGTAGAGGAGACCTTTTACTTTCATAATCGATTGCTTGAGGTCTCGCCTACTTGGGAATAGACCACGTCTAGTAATGACTGAGTAATGTTTCACATTGCTAATGCAGAATCTAGGTGTTCATGGTATAAACTTGGTAAATAGGAGCGAAGAGTTTACCAGTCACCTGCCTGGTTAGAAGGTCAGTATTTGTTTCACAAGAGCCTTTGTGTCATGTGTTCTGTTTTGGGGATTTAGAAATTTTGAGTGATGTAATAAATTTTTTAATTATAAAAAAGGATCCTGCAGGATAGTCAATGGATAGGTGGTGGTAGAAGAGCAGAAAGTAACTAAGACAATGACAGTTTTATTTGGGAGGAGCTAGAGGCTGAGCAAAATGATACGCAATATGGTAGTTATAAAATTGAAGATTCTCCAAGGACCTGAAATGTAATTTGATGAACGCCAAAAGTCTGTTTGAACCTTGACTTTTTATGGACACAAATCCTTTTCTTTTTGTTATATGTGATACATAATATGTACATTTGTGCTGAGTATTTGCATACATATACATATATAATGTTTATATATTTATAATCACTTTAAACATTTCTGATTGCATTCCTCCCTTTTTTGATCTTTTTCTCACCTCCAAGAAGTGTCTTTAAGACTATAATGTTAAGTAAAATAAATCCCAGGCAGTTCAAAATTACATGGGTCTTCTTTATGTTAAACCCAAAATATTAAGAAACACAGAGTCAAACATATGCTTTCAGCCACAGCCCAGAGTGACCAGGAAACACAGATACATTTCTGTCTTTGGCAGCCAGTTCTGTTTCAGATAAGGAAATGAGTCCCTGGATCAATCCAGGTGCAGGCTCCCTGCTCTGTGCTGCTACATGTGGCCTCAGTCAGTACTCACGAGAAGGGAAGCTACACGGCGGACAGGCTTTGTTTAGGCACCTCTGTTGCACCCTCAGACCTTACGGTAGATTTGGAAAGGTCAGCAGTCAGTGGGTAATTGCTTGGTGAATGAATAAAGGACTAACAAGCACGGAGGATTATCAGCTCTCTCTCCCTACTTAGTGACAAGTAAGTGACTTTGCTCACAGTAGGGCAGCTAGTAAGTGAAAGGGCTGAAACAAGCACCTAAAGCTTAGAAAACATCTTCTAGAATGAATGTATGTACGTATTTTTGAAGAAAAGCATCTGATAAAAAAATAAAATGTTTTATTTTTTTAACCTTAGATACAACATCTTTTCGAAGTGTACATTTGCCTGCGGACTCCCAGCCTTGATTTTATCTGTGTCCCCAACTATGGGACAGCTATCAATAATATGCTATGATAGCATGATAGCATGACAGCTATCAAATAGGAGCACCCAGGAACCCTGCAAGGTGTCTCCCGGGTCCCCACTACCTGTTGCACACCAGCGTTGCCTCCATTCAAAATAGCGATCCCCAGCTTCAGCGTCTCAACCACCATGGGGCTCATCTCACCTGCCAAGGTGAAGATGAGATTGAATCACTGAAGTAATAGGTAGCAAAGGATGCCTACTGGACGTTATCAGGACTTGTTAATAATGCCTACGCCATGCCCCATGTGGTATCTCTGTGGGAACTTCCTAGGCCCATCCAGAAGTGAGGAATGTCACCTTTGCTGGCGCTAATCATCTGCAGGACCATCTCAGCAGCACCTCGCTCATGTAGCCGAGCCTGCTGATACAGGGTTTTCTGTTTCTCCATCTCTTTTTCCTGGGGGGAAAAAAATCACAGGGAGCGATCTGTTCTCTACCCCCCAACTACCCCATGTCCACCTGCATGTTCCCACTTCCTCTACATTCCCTTTAAGGGAATTCACTAGGGTAAACTGAGTTAAGAGAGAATCTTTAGCTGTCTTAGGAAGGCTGCACATGTAATATTAGGTAAAGCAAATCTCCCAAGCTTATTTATGGCTACCACCCAGACTTCCCAAACTGCCCACCCAGAATTCACTCATACTTCGGTGCTGAATTTCCCTTTGTACTACCTGGTAACACAATCCCTGCTCCTTTGAGACTGTAACTATAGGGAGCAACCCCAGTTTAAAGTATGTGTGATTTCAAGGTGCTGTCATCCAGGCATCTCTGAGCACACTGCTTGAGCGTCTGTCTGGATACTGGAAGTAGCTGCTTATCTAAGATGCTCACATCATGGTTAACAGAGACATAGGCTATTGGAATGTCAAAACTCTCCAGAACTGTAATCACATTTCTCTACTCCTGTCATGTTTATTGGCACTTGTCTTTCAAAGTACCCTGAAATTGTTTAATCTTAGTAGTTTCAGAGCCTTGAAATAAAAATTACTATCAATTCACAGTTATGGGATAATAGTGCAAAAACTATCCCAGCGTACGGTAGGTAAGACCCATGTGCTAACGTTGGGCTCAGCTAAGAGCCCAACCTGTTGCCTGGGGAGTTTTCTTGTTTATAGAAACTGTGAAAGCTTACTTCAAATGTTTTTTCCTTATCTTCCTCTTCTTCATCCTCTCCACTCTGACAGCTCTAGATTCCATGAAACAGGGAAGGGAGGAGAGTGATAATATAATTAAAGCTGAGTATATCTGATCAACAAAACTGTTAGACTTTGCAAGGACGGGGGCAGGTTGTAATTCTCAGCTTCCAAGGGACCTGAGCACTTCATAATATCGGGAACATGTTGAGTACAGGGCTACATTCCACTTTAAATGCCATCTTTGTAGGCATCAAAAGGCTTAGAAATGAGAAGTGGGAACGTTGAGTCACACACTCATTGTGGCCCTGGCTGGTTTAGCCCTTTGCATAAACTCTCCCCCTAGTGACATTTGGATGTAGGTGGGAGCCTAGAATACAAAGAGCTGTTCCTTTTTAGGGACACACCTCCAGGCCATGGGAATAAGAATGGGACACACAGGACTTAAATCCCAGTTTCCCTCCCCCCTCTGGCCCCATGGTGTATCTGAATAAAGCATGTTCAGGGCTGAACATATTCCCCTTCCTGCCTAGAACAAAATTCTTCCATTTCAGAAGGAGCGGTTTCCTTATCTTCTCAGCATGCAGAGTTTACTATGCTTCTAGGTGACATTCCTTCGTCACTGCTTCTTGCAGAACACTGACACTTCCCTCTGGTTTCCTTCACAGACAGATATGTTTCAGCTGTGCCCTGAATATTGGCTCAAAAGTAGTCCACATGCCCGGGCCCCATTTAACAAGCTGTAGAGCTATCATATGAACCCTGCAAAGCTCTAAGCTTTCCTTAGTAATTTATCAATGTTAGCCATCCTGCACTTGAATTTTATTTTGTCTGGAAGCTGTGTCAGAAACAAGTCCCAGGCCTCTTGTTCACATGCCTTATCTGCATGACAAGGTCTAAGGGAAGATAGATTGAGGTAATGCGCAGAAAATCCTGGTGTACCTTGGCCATCATGCTGGAATAGGAAGTGTATAAAGGGTCATCTTCCAGTTTGCTAGAAAGAATGGGGGAAATATTTAGCAGGTTATTTTTTGGATCTCATAGAAAAGACTGAGATTCATATAAACTCAAATTATATGAATTACGGAAGTAATTAGAACATTCCCACTCTCACGCCTAGAAATCATCATGAAAAATGTGAATCAGCACTCATCTGACAAAAAATGCTAAGATATGTTTACTGTTGCAGGCTGTTTGATCTTCAGATTCCGTGTGGCATTAAGACAGGGATTGTGGCTTGATGGAAGTTTTTCTAGATTTTTATTAGTACATGTTTGTGATATATAGTGGATATATTCATCATAGGAAGTGGTATGTATACATATTACATCTTAATCCTTTTTGTGTCCCTTTCTCCTCTTAACCTTTCATCTCCTCATCTCTAGATCTCCTCCCTATCTCTATGAAGTCTACTCTATTTCCTATCAGCTATCTTTTATTTTGTTCTTTAAATTATTAAAGCATTTTGGGTGTCTGATGTAAGAAAAACTATGTGATATTTAACCTTCTGTATGTGATTTATTTCACTTAGTGATATGGTCTCAAAATGTACCCATTTCTCTACAAATGATTCAAATTTATCCTTCTTTGTGGCTAAGTAGAACTCCAGTACATCTTGATGACCCAATAAGAGGTCAGCTCAAATCTGGTGTCTCTTCTACCCACTGCCATCTACACAAGGAGTGTGTAGGGTTCACACAACCACAGCTGGTCCCTGGGAGAAGGCGGGGACTCCGGTGCTGCTGACCTCCTCTCGGTGAGTGCATTGCGACTAAAATGGAGAATGATTTGGTGAAGTGGGTCAGGCTGGTTTTCCATCTCTTCCTCCTCCTCCTCTTCCACCTTGGGAGATTTCTATACAAACAACACAGACAAGTTTTAGGTATGGATTTCAGCGTGTGCCACACAACCGCATGCGAACAGAGAGAAGGCAAAGCTCAAGGCATAGAGGGCATCAGACTGAACAGCCGAAAAAGGAGCCACTACACCATGTATTTCTTGTCTGGAGGATGCAAAGTAGGATACACATATGTTTATATATTTTTTCCAGCCAATCAAAGAAACATTCCAATTGTAGGTTAAACAAATAAACAAACAAAAAAAGCACAAGGCTAACCATAGGGGAAGAGCTACAGATCTCAATCAGCAGAACTCTCATGCAAGCTGTGGGCACCCAAGTTCAGGAGGGAAACCCTGCAGAGTTATCTACAAGAAGGTCTCTCTGAGCAATACCTGAAATTTGTGGAGACTGGGATGAATTTAGACCTTGGGGGCAAGTGCCACAGGCTCCGGGGGCCATTTTGGATTTAATGAGATTTTAGATTTAACACAGGAAAACATGTCTCTTTCTTGCCCTGAAACTCTATTCTAAAATTCTCATTGTTTTCCAGAGCTTCTGCCCTGAAGCTGCAGGCCTTGTGCTTCTTTTCGCAATCTCCTCTTATAGAAAAGGCAATAAGGTAAAAGTGAATTTCCTAGTGGTGGAAGAATCAGCATGGTGGACCAAATTTAGTAAATTGGTGGGAATTACATAGGTTGTGTGAAATGGTTCAGAAGAAGCAGAAGGCTGACATGCTACTGCCAGCTTCACACTGATTAAGAAAGTGGGGTCACTAAGGAAGTGTCCTTATAGGAACATAAGTGAAGGGTAAAGTGGTAGGAGAATGGGAGAGAAGAGCCTAAAAGAACAAAAAGGGAAAGAGGAAGAGAAACAGTGGGTGATAGAGAAAGAAATGTGGAAAAGAGTGAATAGAGAAACACAGCGTAAGACTAGTAGAGAGAATAAATGTAAAGAGGAAAAAGTAAACAAGTGAAACATGGAGAAAGAGGAAGCACCCATGAACTGGCTACAAAATAGAAGCATTTCCTCTTTTTATAAACCACGCTGAAGCTATATGCTTCCTCTGCAAAACACTTTACCCCCTGTATGTTGCCTTAAGGGGTTTCAGAGCTTGAAGTCTCCCAGAGACAGGACACACCAAAGTGTCTGAAGGGCCGGTACAGACAGGTGAGATTCAGGAAGGGTATATGGATGTATCTTCCTCAAAGCAGAGCTACCCACTAGGGATGCAGCCTTCAGTCTGAGGTGGCCTCCTGCAACTGACGGTGCTCAAAACTTCACTTAGCAGGAATTCCCCATGACACGGCTGCACAGCTCAACAAGTATTAGTTGCTAATGACAATGAAGATGAGGGTGAAAATATTGTTAGCACCTCTGAGTGAAAATTCATCCTCTGGCTCTGAGGACCATTAGCACACCCTCCTCTGAGAATTTACAGTTAATAGCCTCCAAATTTCTGTCAGTTCTTGGTGCATGTTTGTTATCACACACATACACACACACACACACACACACACACACACACACACACACACACACACACACACACACCACTGAATCCAAAAGTCAGATTCACTGACATGCACATCTGCTTCCCATTGGGTCAGTACTTACAGCCAAATCCTGTACTAGTTTCTCTTCAAAGGAATACGCCTCTGTTTCTATCCAAAACCTCTGATAGCCATGGAGGAAGAGGTTAATAGAGCGGTGCCTGAGCAGAAGGGGTGAGAGTGAGGTCAAGAGGGGTCCATGGGACTCGTCATTTTAGTTTGAGTGGTTAATGGTTAGTAAGCAGACAGGCTTTTGTACAATTCTTGTCTTCTGATTGGTCAGGCTAGCCAGAAGCACACCATAAATATTTGTTTCACAGAACCCTGTAACTACTGTTTCCCAATACCTGCGCACCTTCTGAAAGTAACAAGGGTAAGTGAGTAAGATATGGGAGTGGCTGCATTTTTAATGAGGTCTTCCCTCTGAGGAGAAGTAATTATCTCAGTTAAGTAACAGTTCTCAGGTATTTGTTTCAGATGGTGATTGAGTCCTTTGTGGAGGCTGGTCCCTCCCCCAGATAATCCATTCTAAACCCCAGTGATGTGAGTGGTTTAGTCCCAGCTCCATTGAGAACACTTCCTTCTATCAGGAACCACAATTGCAAGGACGTCTGGGTTTTCTTTGGAAAGGCAAGGCATGAGCCTGCTCCTTAAATGAGCTCATCTTCTAGGTCCCTCAAGGACTCTAACTCTGACCCCTGTGTCCGGGAACACTGAGCAATAGGCATATGGCACTTCTGTCAGCCAGGATAGACTTCTGGGAAGATTTATCAGCCACCTCTCTAAGTACTGCCACCTCTCCACCTCTCTGAATATTGGCTAAGCATTTACCAAATGTGAGGGGAGTGGAAAGGAGGGAAGGAGAGGAAAGAACGATAAAGGCCAAAACCAGATTCGGTAGGCTGTGATCACAGCTTTGGTAAAATATAGCCTTTGTCATTTTTTCTTTAAGAATCTGACCAATCAGAGTCCTTTAAAAATTGTACAAACTTGAGTTTTCATGGAAACATTAAATCATGGACACGAAAGTAGGAGTGAGCAGAAAATGAGCAGGCCTCTCCACAGGTTACATTACCATTAAAATGGGTATAAGCCTGTCATACTGAGTTTTTTCATTAACCTTTTCCAGCCAAACCCGTTGAAAGGTGCTCAGGAAGAAATTGTTAATTTTGTGTCTGGAGAAAAGCATACAGGTTGTCTTTTAAAAACTAACACCAGAGAAACCGTTTCTGCATAATATAATAAATATTTTTAGTTTTTTAATTTGGAAAGGCTCCATGCAGTTTAGGTCACTGTGAGGTGGGAGACAGCACTCTCTACCATTAGCTTCTCAGTTATTGCTGTTATGAAACCTACTCAGAACCCTCCATGCTAGAGGAAAAGCCCAGGACAGCCCTTCTAAGATAACTGGGTTAGACATGGCCAGGTTTCCTCAAGGACTCAGTAAACTCCTGGATTCATTCTTAGCCCTGAAGGAGTGCTTCTATTATGAAACTATGGAATTAGTATTTTCAATAGATTTAGATTTTTTTTTTTTTTTTTTTTTTTTTTTTGAGAGAGATGATTTCTGCCTAGCCAGCCTGGCCTTGGAGCCATGCGTTTAGAGTCAAGCTCTTCCAAAATCCACATTAGGAAAGTGAATGATTTCTGATTTCATTACTTCAAGACCACACGCACAAAATTGCCATATATTTTTACATTTTTTACTGGATTATGAATTTCACTTGTCTACCAGGACTTCAACAGCCTATTAGTGCTTGACTTAATTTGCCAGTTTTCTAGTCATGACCTCTACATAATACATTTCCTTCCAAAGACAGTAATCTGTTTTCTTAAGAGAGACTTGCTCAAGCACATGTGTATCTTGGGATTACCATTATTCTCCACCTCTCTGAAAACCCTAACTAGGAAGCTCAGTTTCAGATAGGCTAATAGGTGATTCTGGATAAATAATGGCCAAGATCTGCAATCTGATGAAAGCAAAGGTCAAGAATTAGGTTTGTTCTCTTATCTCTCATTCCAAAAAAACACTTATTTACATGGGACTCAGAATAAGCTCATTCCAGGTCAATGTATTTTCCCTGACCAATGAGGATATTCCCAGGGATATGGAAACTGAAGCAGAGGTTGATATTTGACAACTCGCTTTGCTTTGTGATTGCAGGCCTGATCTCTGTAATCAGTTTAAGAATGAGGACCTTGCTATAACACCAGACACTTGATCAGTCTTAGTCATTGATGCTGGGTTAATCTGTCACTGATACTGATGTGCCATGGATCTTCACTGTCCCAAAGACTGTGTGATTAAGGCTTTGTCGCCAATCCATGGCACTACTGTAAGGTGGTAGAAACTCTAGAAATGGGGCTAATGGAAGGAAGTGAGGTCATTTCAGGGCATGCCCTTGAAGGTAATACCGGGGCCTTTGCCCTGCCTTCTTTCTTTTTCTCTTTTTACTTCCCTGCATCCATGAGGTGAGCAGCTTTGCTTTACGACACAATCCTTGCCATGATCTTTTGCCTGGTGACAGGCCCAAAGCAATGAAGCCAAGTGACTGTGAACTCCTGAAAACTGAACCAAAATGAATTTTTCTTCATTTTAAGTTGACTTATCTCAAACATATTGTCACAGTGACGGAAAACTGACACTGTTCCATATGTTGACATCGGATACATTATACACTTTTCAGAAAATTCTTCACAATTTTTTCCTTCCAATTATGGACTAAAATAAGTGAGATAAAAGCACTGTACCCCTGACTGGCCTCTTTGGAGGAGGGGATCTTTATCTTGATTCCAAGTATGGTGCACTACTAGATTCTCATTACATTTCTGTAACTGCCTGTCAAATGCCTGAGAAGAGAAATACTTCTTAACTTGTGGGTGGAATTTGTATAAGATGTTCTAGAAAGCTGGTCCTTTAAAAAAATAAGCCTTTCTGTTCTCACAAAGAATCCCATCTCAGCAAAAGAAGAGCTTCTATACTCCTCCTTGGCTGACTTTATAATACACACCGTAAGCTGAACAGACCTGGGATTCTAGGGAAACTTGCTTGGCTGCAGTTTTTCTTACCTTGTTGCTTAGCAGGGCTTCATACTATGCAGATGGTAATAGCTCCATGGGCCAAAGACTCTAATTTCTGTTCTTTGCACCAAGAGTGTAAGGGCCAGGGAGAGCACAGCAGTGAGAAGACACCTCCTTTCATCACTGGCTCCCATGGCAGAAGAAAATGACAGATCCATACCTGGGCAGGTTGTAGAGTGGAGCCATCCTGAAACAGGCCACCACTGCCCGTTTCCGTTGCTTTGACAACAGTTTGTGCCAGACAGCCTTCTTGGATCTCAAAGGCTGTTCCACCTGAGAAGGAATCACACAAACAGGGTCACGCTAGGCCAATCTGAGTGACAGAAGAGAGTCCAGACTTCTCCAACTTGAAAGAATTCTGGCTTCTCAACTACAGTCAGCACAATAGTCTCAGCAGTAGCTGATACAGCTTATAAAAATCTTAAGTTTTCTTCCTTCCCCCTAATGTTATTTATCATTTATTTCTTAACAGTAGCTTTGGAAATGGTAGGGGATTTAAGTCATTTGACCAAATGGCAAGAGTTTTTTTTTCTAATTAATTTATCTTTTCATTAGTATAGATAGTAAACTTAATTTCCTTTATAGTTTTAGGGAAGCTGGTTGTATTTGTGTTTGTGTGAGGAAGATGTTGGCCTTTGTATTTGTCACCTGTTATGGAGTTTGTGAACAGAAGAAAAGTTTAATCAAATGCTTCTGTTTGTGAACCAAATTGTTTGCCAACAGAAGTAATATTCTGGTGCCTGACTAACAAATGCAAGGTTGATCCCTGTACAAAAACAAAACAAAACCCAGAAGTGAGATATACATATACCCATGTATATACATATATAAACATATATAAACACACACACATATGTATATATACATATATACACACACACACACACATATATATATATATATATATTTATAGAGAGAGAGAGAGAGATAGTGATATCTATATAGATACTATACATCTATCTATCTATCTATCTATCTATTTTGGTACCAGGAATCAAGCTCATGACCTTGCATTTGTGAGGGAGTTGCCAGAACCACCAAACCAAATTCCCAGCCCTGTGAAACAGAATCCATTCTTTTTCACTCCCCAGGGCAGACACCATTTACCTGCTCTAGGTGGAAAACAGCTGCTGAGATTCTCTGAACGCGCTCCACCGTCTTTTCTGGAGTAGTAGGTTCTTCACTCCTCAGAACATCCTTGTAGAGGTTCAGCTGCCATTTTACGGCTGGGTCATCCGACTGGAAATTGAAGCATGTGCACGTCTATGAGAAGGAATTTCTGGTTTCTCTTGTACTGAAAAGGCCTTTGACTCCTACAAGGGTTCCATAGCAAGCATGTGTCTCTTCTCCTGCTTCTGTCTTACCTTTTCCATCACGGCTTCTGCATCATTGTAGAGGCAACATGGGAACTTCTTATTCGACTCCCATGATGGCTAAGTCTTCTGTCACACTTTCTACCCATGTCTCTCTCTGTGCTGCAGTTTGGATGATTTCTTTAAAGCAATCTTTCAGCTTATAAATTCTATTTTTAGCACTGTCTAGCCTCTTTAAAAAACCCGTATGTTGATTTAAAATTTTCATTAACTATGATTTCCATGAGGATTTTTGGTTCTAAACCAAAAATCTCCCATTCTCCTTTTGAAAATGTTATTGAATTACAAGTTCTACTTCTCCCTTTACATCTAAATGTTTTAACTACATTTATTTTAAAATTTCCTTCTATAGTTCTTTATTGCTTGAATTACTCTGTTTCATTTTTCAACTCTCAAATGCTAGTAGATTCCCTTACATGTTTTGATTTTTTATGAATTTCTTTTCAAATTTATTTTTATTAGTGCCCATTAATTTTATAAATAATGAATTTCAGGTGGTATTTTCACATATAACATGCCATGATCATATTCAACCCTCAAGTGCACTTCATTATCCCCTTCTCCCACCGCTTTCCTCTTTCCCAGTAATGGTCTCCCCTTCTTACTTTTTAATGTGGGTTTATTTTCAAGAGTAGTTTTACTTATTGGCATCTTAGCCCAGATTTTATTGAGGAAGCAGAGATGTTACCAGAGGTATCATGGCTGACTCTGCAGAGATCCACAAGGGTCGCTGGTTCAGTGCTAATTTTGTGTATGTTTCTCACTCTGTTTGTGCAGGCCCCACACTCCTCCTTTAAGTTCATCCAACACTACAGCCTCCATGGTACATATTTAGCCTGGACCACTCTTTAATTTTTTCCCAATAGCTATATGACTTCTCGTAATTACTAAGCTTTAGAATGTTTCTCCCTCCTGGCCCTTGGGATTTCTTCTGGCTACCTCTACTCTCTACTTCATCCATTATTCCTACATGTTTGGGGTGGAAAGGAGAGGCACGTTGGATTGGCTTAGTTCCCCATCTTAGGGCACAAGGTATGTGAGGAAATAGTTGCTCAGATTCGCAGGTCTGAGGACATCACAGTAACCTGGAAAATAACAATTCTATCTCTTTTTTGACCCTGCCAACTCAGGTACAAAATCATTTTGTTTCAAGCCCTCTCCCAAGTGGGAGGTGCAACTGGGGACACATTCCTCAAGAGAGAGAGACAGAGAGAGAGAGAGAGAGAGAGAGACAGAGTGTGTGACATTTAGTAGGATTCCTAGTACTCCTGAGACATCATGCTTTCCCTGCTCCCCATGGCGCGACCTTCATGTGAAGGGCAGTGGGAAGACATGCTTCATCGCATACCTCTGTGAAACAGCAAAGAGCAAAAAGTAGAGGCACAAATCTAGTTCTACCACTTCCACACTCTTTAGAACTCATTTAAACCATGAGTACATTAAGCAGAAGATGGAACCCTGATGATGCAGGGAAAGAGCCTGTGCAATTGCCCGGACTTCCCACAGTATCACCTTCTCCTGCAAGTGCAAGTTGTTCCGCAGATGCTCCTTGACCTCTTCATCTGTGTCCCTCTGTGGAGAGAGATGGTAAACTTCACTCCTAGACATCAATGTGGAAATGAAAAAATAAGGTGTAGCTTTGTGTGCACCACCAAAGAAACTTTGCTGGGATATTTACTAGAACAAAAGGAGAAAAACTACACGGACTGACGGACTGCTGAGTCTGAGTCAGTTGTGATGATGGAGGTGAGCTGCCTCTGTGCACCCTGACTCCTGTTCACCTAGCCCAGCCCCACTGCACCCCAAGAGGAGGACCAGCCCTTCCGAGGCTGAGTGGCTACCATGATGTCACCTGTGCTGCAACTTCAGCCCAACCAGCAAGATGGCTTACACAGCTGTATCGTGATTTTGCAAGGGAGATCAGCTCCTGGTCGCCTGGCGTGCACATATTCAGACCTATGGGCAGCATTTTCTTGAGTGCAGCCACGATGAGGGAGGTCTGGATGGAATACAAGTCTCCCCTCCGCTTTGTCTTCTTCCGTTCCTGGTCCTGTCCTCCAGACTAGGAGATGATGTGGAAATAAAGAGAAGAGCTGAGTGAGTGTCTGAAGTGAACCACCTCGTCTCAGAGGCAGCCCACATCCAGGTGGCCCTGTCAGTGCATGGTGGGCCTTACTACATTTCAAAGACAGCAAAAAGACTGTGAAGCAGTAACAAAGCAGCTGGCCCTAAATGACCAGCCCCAGCCCTAAGCTTTTCTTCTGCACATGCATACAGAACCACTGGACATGTACCACAAGCACAAGTCTTTGCTCACTCACTTCTGGACCAGATGGATAAAGGAGTGGGTGTTCCGTGAAAAGAGCAATTTTCTAACTGATAAAATGGCTCGCAGAAATACCCAAGGACCCTCTCAGGAGGACAAGTTAGAACATGAAGTGCATCCAGCACAGTGCAACTGGTCTGAAGCTAGTGTTTGGAGCGCTGGGACCCCGCTTAGCCTCCTCACCACGGGGCTGTGGAACTTCTTCAAGAAAGGGAGAGGAAGAGCTGCCTGGGCTCGGGATGAGGGAATGTTAGGAGAGAAACTGCATATGAAAAAAAAAGAACTCCTCAAGCCCATGGGAGTTTGCACCTGCCCTTGGTCATCTCCTCTTATCCCTTCCAGAGAAGGTTCATTCAGTGAAGCAGGAGGTGTGAGAGATCTGGGACATGGGGCTATGCACAATGGCAGCCCAGGGAAACAACCAAAATTCAGCACCCACAGCATATGCAACCAGGACACAGGGTGCTGCAGTGATCCTGTTTTTTATGACCCATTTTCAGAAAGGTCAGTGCTGGCCATGTGGCACCTGCCTGCTGGACTCTGCTCCAGCTGAATGAATACCTTTTGGGAATGGGAAGGCTGGGAGAGCAAAAACCAGTCAAGGGCTGCACTAGACCGGAGCTGGTGCTCACCAGAACTTTTCTTTATGGCAGTATCTGCAGAAATGGGTTGCGGTACTTTGGTTTATAGGACTCCGGGAGCAGGGGAGGTCACTGGCACTTAAGACTGGGGATTCCAAGGCTGTGGCAGAATTCACTTTGTAGGAGATGGGCTGTCTCAAGAGGAGCATTTCCTTTGGCTCAACTACTTTAATTACCTTTCAAGGTGTGTGAGAAGTTCACAATCACTACCGGCACTCTTGTAAGAGATGTGATTTCTTCCACCAAGTTGTGGAAGCATAACCTACAGTAGTTGTATTTCAGAAATCACAGCAAAGCTCTTGACTCAAAAAACTTAGACTGGCTAAATATAGCTGGACAATTCTCCTGGTTGCAGGAACACCCTGCACCCAGTGCTCCAAAACACCAGGTCAACCCAGGGCAGCAGTGCAAAGGGCAGTGAAAATTATGCACAGAGACAGAAATGAAGCTAAGGAAAGGAGGACTCCTATGTTCTGGAACGCAGTGGAAACTGAAGCTGTAGTTTCTACCATGTGCTAAACACCTGCTAGATTCCTTCCATGCTCTACCATCAAAGGTAAAATCTAAAGGCTGTGTCTAAATTCCAGATTCCCTTATGGCTTATTGACCTCAAAATTATTTCAAATCATCCTTTAAGAATAAAATGCAGTTGGGTGCATATAAATTACATGATATTATCTGGGTATAAAATGTAAATGGTGACACAAGGTATTTAACGAAGCAAATATGCTAAAAAGCAACTATGTGAATTTGATCACATAATTTATTTCCTGCTCATTATCTATTTGCTTTGGCCAATTTTATATTCTAATCATAACTGTTATATATATGATTTCAATAACCCTGAAATATTAGCAAGTCAGTTTTGTAAATGAAAACATGATGCTCATGAAGGTTAAGTAGCTCTTCCAAGGTCACACAACACATAAGCATCAGAATCTTTTTTTTTTTTCTTTATTTTTGCAGTACCAAGGATTGAACTCAGGACCTTGTGCTTATGAGGCAGGCATGGTGCCACTAAGCTAAATCCCCAGCCCAGCACCAGTCCTTGTGGACAAGGCTCCATTTTTCCTTTGTAATTAAGTGCTACATGTGACCTGGCCTTCACTTATCTCTACCACATATTGTAGGGCAGAGTGTTTAAATAGTGATGGTGAACATTTTAGAGCTTCCAATGATCCAAACAGCCTGCTTTGGCATGCAGGTTTGGCACCACTGGCTCAGGGCAAAGGCAGCAGATACACATTAATGAATGGAAAGAGAGGAATTTCCACATAGTAACTTTTAAGGGTAACTGGAAAATTGTCCCAGTTTTATTCAAAAACAGTTTCTACAAAAACTCATGGTTATTTGATGATTTCCAGCCCTGGAGTTCAGACCTTGGTAGACTGTCATTGAATCACAGGACCCCTGAATATGAGCTAAAATGCATGCTGTGTGAGAGGGCTAGGACCGCTAACAGAAAACAGGACTCTGACCTTGGGAACCAGTACAGAAGACGTGATCTCCCAGGTTTTCAAGCCTGTCAGCTGTCTCTGTTAGCATGGTGGCTGCCAACTAACAGAGAGGACAGATGGGGAAGGAGCAGAGATAGCAAGGAGACCTTGGTAGGACGGCACTTGGCTAGCTTGCCTGGCTTCCCCATTCCAAGGGTAGGTAGGCCTACATCCACTCTTTGACAGGCAGTTGTCTTCCCTGGAGCAGGCCTAGGGACCTCCAGGTGGGAAAATCCATTCTGTACCATCCCCATGATGACCAAGTGTGGGAGGGGCCAGAGCCTGGCACTTCTAATACTAGGACAAAAATGACACATCATGCATCTGACCTGTACCTTTACTTGCATGGCCTGTGTGGAAAGACAAAAGAAGAAAAAGGAGAAGAGTCGGTCAGTAAAAGCGGGAGTCCAAGGCACGTGGCACCACGTTATTCACAGTTTGTTAGTTCCAGTTCAGTCAACACAAAAGACCCTCAGCAGTTCTTGGGAGTCAAATGAGCACAGAATGAAGACCAAGAAGGAGGTTAGGATGGAGGTTAATTTGGTTACAAAGATACTCAAATTAGGCAATTCACCCCTATCGGGAGGTCAACTCAGACACCAGCCTTGCAGAGTGTGTGGCCCTCACAACCAACCCAGGGACCTTCAGATGTGGGCTCTCATGTAACCCTGTAGATCTAAAGTCTTTTCCCCTTCCCCTTCCCTCCATTCACCAGGGTGGGCTACAGACAATCTACCATATAAGCAAAGACCTCTTTTGTTCTTCCTCCCATCCATATTATCAACTCCAGCAAGTCTATTGCCATAAAAAGGAAAAACGAGTCAAGGAGCAACACCTGTGCTTTTCCCCAAAGGGTGGCTTCAAAAAGCAGTACTCAAAGAGGCCTGGGATTATCCCACAAGCTGCAGGACAGAGCACCTTTCTTCTTAGATCATAATCTTGAAAAAAATCTTAGATTAAAGGCTCCTGCATCCTATAGGTTCTACTTTTACTCTTTTCTTCTCATATTGTTAAGATTAGTTGACCCACTGCAGTTTTCTAATTCCAGTACTTTCAAAGTAATTGCATTTCCCACAGTTAGATCATGTACCATCAGCAGTAGTTCATAAGCAAACAGATGATATTCTGTGTAGACATTAAGGAGGAAAAAAGGCTTTTCAGAGATAAAGGGGTCTGATGAAGACATACCACCTGGTGATATTCTGTACAAAGATGGTACAAGGAATTTGCATCAGGATTTTGAACAAAGACAATTCTGCTCCATGGGAAGTTTTCACCTTACTGTGAGGGTAAGTTAAGACAAGTCAACCCACCATTAGATATTAGAGGAAATGGAGAATTTCTAGAAATTGAAGGGGGTGGAGCGGAGGGAGGGAAGGTGGGAGAAGGGGGAAGGAAAAGGGAAAGGGAGTAGGAGGGGGAGGGGGAAGAAAGAAGGAGTGTCATTAAAGAGTGGAAGGGGGGCAAGAGCATGTGCCAGAGAGCAGGCACACAAACCAAACACAAAGAAAGTAAAAATAGAAGAGGTAAAGGGAGGAAATGAGAGAAAAGGAGATATGAGAACAGTAAGAGAGGATACTGGAACAAAAGGAAAGCTCACCTATCTGACTGACTCTGAAAAATTCAAAGGTGTTTTCTAAAATACTCCTCTCTCTTTGAATCCATTGAAATCATGCTCGGGAAAGGGGATGGCTTTAACCCAGAAGGCATCCCCTCTTGCTTTGCAATTCTATTGTGTTCGTCTGCTTGTTTTAAACCTTGGTCATGGAACTGGCATTTCTCTGGCTAAACATAGTCTAACTTACCATTGCCCTCCGAGGAAGCTGCTGCCATTTTTCCAGAAAAAAAAAAAAAAAAAAACGAATTTAAAAATAAAACAAAAACAAAAAAACACAACAGTTGCTCAGCTTAGTTACATTTGGCTTAATGCACATGGCAAACTGGTGTTATATAAACAAAATACACAATGAGCTCTGAAAATACCATCTGTGTGAACTGCTCAAAACGTGACATCTCTGTAAATTGAGCGTCAGTTAGCCAAGTACGAAGAGCATTCCTCGTGTATATTTTCTCCACTTCCTCTCCACTGGCAAGTGCAGTGTGCGTGGCATGCAGCATTCATATATGCACATCCCACCAAGGCTGCTAGATGCACTAAGGCCGATTTCATTTATACAACACCAGAAATCAAATAGGGGAGAGAGAAAAGCAAGCAAAGGAGATCAGTGCCCATTCAGGCCAGGGGGGGGTAGAGAGAATGGCTAATCCAGGGAATCAAAGGCATGTGGGATCTCACTGGTGATAAGGAAGAACACCTGCCCTTTCCCTGGCTCCTCAGAATATAGCTCTCTGTCTAAAGAAACACCAGAAGAAAAGCATAGTTTTCTGTCTTAAATAATGCCCTGTGTTTATCAAACATTATTCTGTCCTAGAGATAGGGCTGAAAGCAGATTTTTGTTCTGGATATCTTGGTAGAGCTAAGAAAGTCATACTACTGTACAGATGGGTAAACTGGAGGCCAGAAGAGATAAGAGATTGATGCAAGGTGTTATTGAGATCTACAGCTGAGGCAAGGGTTGAACTTAGCTTCCTCTCATTTCCAGTTTTATTTACTTACTACAGCGTTTCAACTGATAGTTTGGCGCTTGTTACCATGAGGGGCAAGGCAAATATTATTTAAGATATGTGGACAGAAGGCCTTTAGTTACCTTATACCGTCCATCCAATCCTGTCTGCCTCAGAAATAATTGGCACGTGATGTCGATGGAAATGGAACGAGACAGTTTGCTGCTATATTTTTGCTGCTATATTTTTCCAAAAAGGGAAGATACCCTATCCTCTGACAAAACAAACATCCCAGTTCCTCAGTGATGGTAGTGAACAAGAATACCAGGTTAGTTTGTTAGTAGCTGAATGCTGAACTATTATCTTCTGTCACCTCATCTCTTCCACATGTAAACCCAAAGATCCTGAGTAACCATCAGCCACCAGAGTGTTGTGGTGTCCGCCATTTGCTCATTGGGAATCCAAGTCCTTCTATTAGCACTGTTTCCACTGCTTTGCTGCCAATGGTCACAGATCCAGCTGGTTCAGTCTCGAGTCAGCAGATCTATCTTAGCCGAGGACAGCATGCAAGCTGCCTGGGATTTATAGATCTGCTGTAGGCAGACAGGATGAAAGGACAGCATGCCTACGCTCGCTCTAACAGTCTGCAGAGGTAACTGAAAATAAGCTGGATATTTCAGGGAGTTTAACTCCAAGAAATCCTATCAGCAGATACATTTATCAAAATGTGAATAAAAAATGAATTTTGGGAAATCAAATAAAACTATCTAAAGCATAAAAGGATCCATGATGAGGTTCTTTCGCAGCACAGATTCCTCAGCTTTGTATGTGAACACTTCTGTTGGTCTAATTCTATCTATTCTAAGTGGTGAATATACTAAAAGTGTAGACTAGTGTACACTTAGGAGTGAATTCTAAGCTCCAATGGTTGGTTTCTGGATGCTGAAGAAGTGCGAGTGCCAATATAGCTAAAAATATGGAAGAGACAGAAAGTTTAGAGTCACTGAAGACAACCAGTGCTGCTCTCACACTTGGCAGAGCTCCAGCTGCCGCCCCTTCTTTGTGGCGCTACAGTTGCCCCTTGGCTGCAGCTCCACGAACATGGGTCTTCCATCTCATATGGCCATGGGAAAGATCCCCCAGGCTTTCACTACAAACCTGTGATTCCCCTCTTTGCAGCCCTGACTCTTACTTCTGGAGGTCCCCATGCACAGTCCACCTTCACATTCCTCAAAGGTGGCACTGTCCAGCAATGAGAGAGATGTACATCTCAGGTGTGACAGGTCACTTACGCTTGACATACACAAGCCAACCCTCATCGAGGCACATTTCTCAGGGAAACAGAGTCAAGCTGATAACAAGGCAGCACACTGAAGGGGCTTTGCTTTTGCAGTACCAGGGATACGCATGAAGGAGTGTATCTGGGAGGTCTCTCCAATCCAAACAAAGAGCTTTCCTGCAGCCCTGACTCCGGAGGAACCAAAGGCCATTTTTCCCCTCTCCCAGTTCCCAGCTCTACTCCTCCCTACAGGTGACTCTTTTTTTCAGACAGATATCTGGTATGCCCTCTTTCAAACACTTCCTGCAGGGAAATGGATAAATACTGGACTTTTGAGTAAAACTGTCATGGAAAATAAACAGAAGGCATTAAGAGGTCAACACATCTGAAAGAAAGCAGGTATTCAATGTTCCAGACAGGTGGAAAATAAACACAATGTAAGAACATCAGCTATTGAACCATCAAAACAAGCTAATTTCTTCCTTGCTAATTGAAAGGTGGTTCTAGATATGTATTTTTTCCCTCTGGTTCTAGATATGTATTTTTTTTTTCATTTTTATCTTTTGTGGTACAGGATATTGAACCTAGGGTCTTTGTACTGAGTTATCTTCAGCTCTTTTTAATTTTGGAGACAGGATCTGGCTAAGTTGAGTTTCAGTCTTGTGATCATCCTGCCTCAGCCTCCCTGAGTCTGGGATGACAGGCAGCCACCACCTCTTGAATGCCTTAGGCAAATCTTGAAACTTAAACAGCAGCTATTTATTCATAAAATGTGATGACCATGCTTATTCAAGAGCAGTTTCTTCTGGTCCATTCTCAAAGAAACAACAGGAGAGACTGTTGGTTACAAACTTTGACCTAAAGAAGTAGAAGGCTAATATGCCCAAAACATGGGAAGGATTCCGCACATGGCTAAGGTCCAGGTTGAAGAATCTTTAGGACTGACTTAGGAAGACTTACTTTTGACATCTTGCTTTTGCTGTCTCCAGTTAAAAATGCCAAATTGTTGATCTCATTTTGAATCACAAAATTTTGCTCTTCCCTCTTGAAGTTCTGAATGAAATAAAAAAGCAAACATTACAAGAAAGTCTGTTGAGCTGTTACAACCATTCTAAATCTAAAGCCCAGAAGTGTCCTTACGTGAGATTTACACCACAGGATGAAGACCTCTGCCACCATTCGGAAGAGCTGGTCAGAATCATCATCTGGGCTTTTGAGCCAGTTTGATCTGGGGTGAGAACAGACCAACAGGTGCATGAAATTCAATAAGATTTAAAACATTCAAATTGTAAAAATCATACCAATATCCACTGGGGGGGGCACTGCACTTCGTTATGGAGGCAACCAGGGATGCTCAATGTTGATATTTTTCTTACACATGTACATAGACATAGGTATCTAGTTCAAAAACTATCTAGGGTAGTTTTTGAAGAAACTACAATAACCATTTTTTTCTTTTTTTTGTGGTACTGGGAATTGAATGTGGGACCTTGTGCTTCCAAGGTCAGAGCAGTACCACTTGAGCTAAATCCCCTCCTCGCATTCCTGTCTTTTACCAAAGAATTCAAGGGCTATCTTAGCAGAAACCAACATTTTAAAACTGTCGTGTGTAGATTTTTCTCTAGATAGATGAGTTGGTTAAAGTTAGGTCTAGGTTTAGGGATGTAAGGCTAGCAAGACTAGAAAAGTCTTATTTACTGTGTTATCTAGTTTTTCCTTGATACTTTGTCACTGTCAAACTTCTGAAATTCTCAGCACTATCAACAGGTCATGTCTGTTCCCTTTTCTTTTTAAAATAAGTTTTATTAAGTAAATATGAAAAACAGGGTGTTCATGCTGTTATTTGAAGAATATGAACACAGACTAAACATCTGTGACCTTGAAAATGGTTTACAAGTTCCCTATAAACAATGACTTAAAAAAATAAGGCTGTGCAAGGAAATTTCACAATGGGAACAAGAAGGCTAAGTGGAGCTGAAGTCATGATAACAGTAATTTTCTATAGGGTGTCTTGAGATTGGAGAGAAGGCCCTGATGCTCCCCAAAAGTACTTGTATACCAGATACACACCTTATAGACAATCTGGTTGCTTCAAATACCCCACAGTCTCTTGAGGAGAGGTTTGCTTTGGTTGTGGCACGCCTTAAAAGAGGAAGCTACTGGTTGGGGAGTTAGCTCAGTGGTTCCGGTGCCTGTCTTGGAAGCGCAAGGACCTGGGTTTGATCCCCGGTAACCACATATAATACTGGACGTGGAGACTCACCCCAGGAGCAACCAGTACCGCATACCACAGTGCTGGGCGTGGTGGCTCATGCCTGTAATCCCAGCACTCGGGAAGCAGAGGTGGGGGGATTGCTGTGATGTGAGTTGGAGGCTGAGCTCAGGGCCAGCCTGAACTACAAAGCAAGACCCTGTCTCAAAAAAAAAAAAAAAAAAAAGGAAGCTACTCTGCAGCCTACCTCAGCTCTGTCCCTGGAGGGCCCCTCCTCTGCCCACAAGCAGACAGAAACTTTGAGGAGTATGCATGGGTGACCTGCTCTTCTTTTTCTTTATCAACCACCTCCCGCTACCCTTAACAGGCTCAGTTTATTCATGGTTCCCCTTTACGCTGCAGCAAAAGTCCTAATTAAACTTCTTCTAGATGGCACAGTCTTGCCTATTTGTGATTTCTATCTTGTGTACAGCATGCCAGTCAGACTGGCATACTAGGAGCTGCTAAAACCAAAGGCCATGGGCGCCAAAAGCTGCCAGCAGCCAGAGCTGCCAACGCTGAAAGTGGCTGGCGGCAGGGATCCACAGAGAGTGAGGAAGAAAAGCCAGCAGCTGATGATTCCAGTGCCAGCAGGGTCCCTGAGTCCAAGGAGGGTCATTAATATCAAAGAGGTGTAATAGCTGACATTCAGGGCCCAACGCTATTAACACTGAATGAGCTGCACTTTCCTACTGCATGAATTGAGCAAGTCTTCCACTGATTGGTAATGTCTTGGGAGCTGTGCACGGACTTTCCCTTTTATAGAGCAGAAGAGGACAGACCAAGGTGACTGTCTGTCTTCAGTGGGCTCAAGAACAGACCATGCTTGGCTCACTCTAGCTGGTGGTAGTCTTGCCCCTAAGTATCTTACACATCTGAATTACACTATATTTTGAGGGAGCTGAATGATTTGCCATTTTCAAATGTTTGCACAGAGTAATCAAAAACAATGCTGTTCCTTGATTTAACACTTTAACAACACCAAATTTCTGGGTTTTTTCCTTCCCATTAGGCATTTCTTTAGCATTCTAGATGCCAACTGGATGTCCTACCATAAAGTAAGACCCCCAGAACAGACCCACAGGCTAACGATTCACTTTCAGAAAGCTGCTCTTACTTCAAAAATCAGCTGCGAGTCTCTGGTTGTATGTCAGCTGGCTGTAAATTAGGGGCTGATGGTTCTCCCTTTAGATTCAATGTTTGCAAAACCAGCTCACAGAACTTAGGAATCACCTTACTTACTATTACCAGTTTATTATAAAATGAAGGACACACTTAGGAACAGCCAAATGGAACTGATGCACAGGATAATGTGATGACCCTGTGGGGGAGGGCACAGAGCTGTCCGAGGCCTCTCTAAGTGCGTCTCCACTCCTGGCCTCTGCATGTAACTCTCCACATGTAACTCTCCACAAAGAATGTGTCCAGACCCGAGTATAGGATGTTAATGGAAGCTCAGTTTACACAGGAACAGCTCAGACTTTGGAGGACTGAGGGCAGAGCTCAGAGGATGGGGATGAATTTTCAGTCAGCCGATCACAGTAGATTTCTCTGGCATCCAGCTAGCATCCTTTAGAAGTTATTGCATTGGCATAAGTGCAAATATGGCTGAAAGACTCTTCTTATAAAAAACAAAGATACTTTTATTACTTAGAAAGCACCAAGAGTTTTAAGATCTCTTTGCCGACAACTAGGGGTGAAGGCCAAACACACACTTCTGATTATATCACATTATCACAGGGACACAGAAGTCTTTCTGAGGTCAAAGAAATATTTTCACAAGTGATCTGAAAAACTCTGTGTTTCCTGTTCCATGCAAGGAAATTCTTTATGTCCCAGGACATCAGACTGACTTTCCCTGGGCAGCCTGTACCTCCTGTCCACTCAAGGAAAGAACCATGTTAGGGAAGAAATGTAGACTCAAGAGGGCAGAGAGATTTTGGGATCCCTATGTTATCTCCTAAATTCTTCCCTGCTAGCTCAAGGATATTCTTACCTAATCTATGTTGCTTTCCAGTGCCTCTCCTTTGTGTAGTCTACACTCCTGGTCATCTTTCCAATAGTCATTCTCCACTTTTCCCAGGGTAACAAAACCCCAGTTCATTTAGGGTTACATCCTGCTCTGAAAAGTCATGTTATTCAGCTTCCCTGGAGCTACAGCCATGTAATCGAGCCTGATTAAAGAAAGGAAAGTGGGGGTTGTTGGATTGACCTTCTGGAAAAGCTTTCTAAAAAGGGATCAGATAATGGAAGGTGTCTTTTTGTCTTTTCCTGTCACTGTTTTATTTTCTAATTGGAATGAAGACATGATGGCTGGAACTCTGGCATATTATACCATAAAGTAACTTTGTAGATGGAAGTAAATTCTAAGGATATAAAGAAAAAGGTTTCTAATGAGAACTAACAATATTGGCCCTGGAATGACAATCTTTAGACTTCTTTCATGTGCAAGATCAAACTCATCTTTTAAAGCTGGGTTTAGCACTTCTCCATTACTAGCAGCCAAAGGCAATTCAAACTTGAATTCAAGATTCATAATGCTCTTTGATTTCATTCACATTGATTTTTTTAGAAATGCTTTTTTAGTATCAAATGGCTAGTTTTATCAGGACTGCCAGCCATTCATCTCTTGGTGTTTGGGGTTTAAGTAAGCTTTGTAAGTTTGCATTAAGTCTTGAGTAGAAAAGGGCAAGGGTCATATACTGCCCTGCCAAGGAAAAGTACAGCCACAGGCAATGTCACAAAGCAAGAATGCCAAAAACAAAATCTTAAGTAACATTTCTCAGTAGGAGAAAGAGAAGCATTTTGTCCTCGTTGCCTTTGTGTGTGTCTTAGTCATTTTCTTGTCACTGCAATAAATACCCAACTGCCACAACTTAAAGGGGGAGAGGTTTACTTTCTCCCACATTTTCAACCCTTGGTTGGCAGGCTCAGATGCAGAAGCAGCACAGCAGAAACACCTGGGTACAAGAAGCCACTCACATCTGGGTGGTGGTCCGGATATACCTACCAAAGAGAGGGATCATGGGAGGATTTGCCCTCTGGGTCAGACCTCAAGTGACAGAGCTCCAACTAGGCCCCACCTCCTAATAGCACAATCGGCTGCTGAACCCATTACTGGGTGAACCCACTAATCAGTATAGCACCCCATGAGCCAGTCACCTTTCTCACATGAGAATCTGGGGGACATTTCAGATCTAAACCGTAAGAGTGTGGAAATGCAATCTGGGCTACATGAAATTGACTTTGGCCACCCTTTATTTCTAAGAGGCAAATCTTTACTTTTTACTTTTAATAAAGCTCTTCCTTCAAGATTAGAGTGTCAAGAAGATCTCACTCAATATTTTCTTCCAGGCACTTAAATTCTCCCTACCTTTTCCTCAAGCCAGAGCAAGAAGCTATTTGCATTAGCACAGAAGATCCTAACCCTGCTTCTCCTATCGCTCAGGCCTGTCTGCCCCCAGTCAAAATCTACATTAATACACAGGCTTTTTGCTCTATCTGGAAATGCTTAGCTGTCTGTGGGGAACAAGGCTGGCTGCAGAGGTGCCGGTCCAGGAATCTGCCCTACACAGATGATGATAAGAGCAGCCAAGTGGGTGAAATGACTGGGCATATCAACAGAGAAATGAGAAGTACTGAGAACAGAATCTCAGGTGATAGCAAGAGTAAGGGGACTCCGTCTTACATCTTCAAAATGACAAGCTGCCAGGTTTGGAAAGAATACAAAGCTATGCTCCTATGTTCCCAGACAACTTGGGTGGGAGAAAGTCAAAACCTTTCTCAGCCTTATTCTAAAACCTGTTTCTGTATGAGACCTGACCGAGATCACTACCACACAGGGTTTACTCCGGTTCCTTCCACAGTCTTCACCCTAAGTCACACTATCTCCATGTTTTGAATGTTTCTGATTCCCAGAAAGAGGTTGGACAGCTGCTTCTCTGACAGAGTGTTTAATCCATCTGGACTCAATCTCCTGCAGCAGGAGGCTGAGCCAATAGGCCCTGTTGGTACTTCCTGCTCCTTTCGAGCCAGCTTCAGGCCGGACACTGAGGGAAGCTGCTCTTCTGAAGACTGTTCCACACAACAAAGAAGCTTTAAACCCACTGGACGAGGCTAAAGCAACTACAGAGGTTTAATAGGATGAGGAAAAACAGGGAGGAGAAAGGATAGGTGCTGTCTTCAATATTTAAAGAGCTACCACCAGAAATATGGTTCTGTGTCACTCTGGAGAGTGACAGGTAGGAGGAGTTAGATTGGAGCTCATGATGGTATGCACTGTTAGCAAACAGAATGAGACCATGTCAGAACAAGGCTGTCTCTGCCATCTTCTTTCCTGATTTTCCATCCATGATCATGGGGCAAAAAGAACCAGGAAATTCTCTGCTCGGGGGAAAAAGGAGGGGTGCTCCCCCATCCATTTGGTGAGATGAGGTGTCTCTGATCTGCCTGCCAATGCTGCAGTTCCATCATTCCAAGTGGGTTCATTGTTTTGAGTAAGAAGGGATCCCACGAAGGAACTCTGAAATGCTAGACAGACTTATTTCTAAGTAGGACTCATGTGGTGGTATTGCTCAGGGAAGAGCAGGTTGAGAAGTGAGGACAAATGAATTAATGATGATCTCAAAGACTCTCTGACTTTGCCATTTTTAGCAGCTGTCAAACATCGAGTAAGTAGCGCATACTCTATGCCTTGAGTCTTGTTCATCAATAGTGACAAATGCAATTAAAGAGCTATTCTGGGAGCAACCTTATTCTACTTTTACTTTTTTGTTTGCACCTCACACTCTGACAAATTCCTTCGTTAAGCTGTTAACATAATTATGTTATTGGAAGTGACTAAATGATGATCCTCAAAGCAGTTTCTTTCACAAAAGTGAGTACAATTCCCTGTGGATAGAGAAAGAAATATTTAGTCTTAACTTTGAGTGCATATGCAAAGTAAGGCAAGTGTATGTAAACTGTTCACTTTGAAAAGCACAATTTGCCTTATAAAATAAATGCTAAAGTGAAAATAGCCAGAAGTATCTCTGACTGATTGCACAATGGGATGTAACTCCACAAGTCAGTTATGTTCCTCAAAATATTTCTGCATCCCTTTAATATCTATAAAGAATACTTTGAAACCTTTCTCAAATGTCTACTTGAGACATTTAAATTGTAGTAGAGTGTGGCACAATTACTATTATTGTATATGCATGTATATATAGACTGTGCTTTGGGGTCCTGATACAAAGCTCCTAAACCTGGTAATCTGAGTAACAGTAACATCTTTTCATCTTTCATGTGTGCCTTTCACTGTATCTGGGTTTGGGCTAAGGACAACTCTTGGTTGAGAATCAAGGTTGCCTCAAGATGGGGTCAGTCCACGGAAAGACTAGAATCTTCTGGTTTTACATGAGATCAGATTAGAGTGTTGGAACTCTCACCTTATTCCTGATCTCTGCGGACAATGCCAATGATCTATGAATCCCATCCAGTAGATATGGCTTTCATAAGAATTGTAAGATGAGGGCTGCAGTTGTAGCTCAGTGGCTGGACCCTGGTCTAACATGAGGGAGGCGCTGTGTTCTATGTCTAGCACTGCGAAAAACCAAACCAACAACAAAGCCTCCTGAATAAAGAGATCCAGTGCCTCCAGGATAAACGCACGGATGCCGCCGGGAGGGGTAAGGCAGATCTCTGTGCCCTACACTCATGTGTTTCCTTATGTAGCCCTTCCATGTGGGGTTCTTGAGCTCTTTCTCACAAACCAAAAATCCTAAGCAAAATGCTCTCCTGAGACTGGCTCATTTTGAGGAGGAAGTCATGGGGATCTCTGGTTTGTCATAGTCCACCAAGGGTCAGCAGTATGGGTACTCCTCTGTGGCTGGTGTCTGAAGTTAAGACAGGCTAGTGAGACTGAGCTTCACACTGTGGACTCTGTGCTAGTAGTGTCAGAATGAACTTGGATTTCAGATGTATAGCTGGTATTGATAGGGAGAACCAGTGTGAAAAAATAAGGTATGCTCAGTTTTCAATATCATACCCTAAGACTGAATGGTCATGCTGTAAATATCCTTTATGATTTTACAGATTTACAGTCCCAAAGCCTTCTTTCTCATATAATTGTTTATTATAGCTTGTTTTGATTTAGATCTCAAATTTCCTCCAAATGCCTCGTGTGTTTAGGAGGTGACTGGAGTTCAGGGCACACAGGTGACTTGCTGTTAGGAGGTGGGGCTTGGTTGGAGGTGGGGTCACTGGCTGCATGACCCAGAAGTGTGGATTTTGTCTTTGTCCCCTCCCTTTTCACTCTGCCTCCTGGTTGCCGTGGGGTGGAGCACCTTTTCCTCCTCCAGGCCCCTCTGCCATCCTGTTTCTATCTCAGAGCCAGCCAACCATGGATTAAAACTGTAAACCTCTCATCTTTGGAGCTGTGATTGCCGGCCATTTGGCCCAGTGACAGGAAAGTGACTAAGACATGTCTTAATTAAACTTCAAACACTAAATGAACATACTGGGCTCAGACAAAGTGAATTATACAAACAATACCTGGAACTATATGAATGTACATAATTCTGCCACTAGAGCCCAACCTTGGAAGTGCTACAGGACAGGAAGAATGTTGATGAGCTGGGACATGCACTATGTCCAGACAGAGCTCGGGAACACAGCCTCAGGGAAGAGACTGATGGGACAGAAGGAGAAGTGCGTGAAGCAGTGAGGAGGGCTTGAGGTGGGAGCAGCAGGTTGGGGGTGCGCAGTACACTGTGTGGTTCACCACTTCTTCCTCATGTATGGCAGGCCTGTGTGAGAGCTGAAACAGGTGCCATGAGGCCTCTCCATCTTCAGTCTTGTCAGTTACACAAAGCGCGCACTAATCTCGGCCGCTCCTCCTTACTGTCCCCGGGTTCAGCTTCTGTCTCACTATCATCTCCCCAACATGTCATCAGCTGCATTTCTCAGTGATTTCAATGCACACATTCATGACTGTCCCAACACCAGGGTTTTCAGGTCACTGTTTCCTCTTCCATCTGCCTCGGTATGAAATCACCTGGTCATTACCCACACCTGTGACCTCCTCCAGTCTCATAGCATTAAATTCCCGCATCTCACCCTTTGACCACCACCTTCTGTCTTGTGCTCTGACTCAACTGGGACCAAGAATCTTTTGATCCTTTGCCTGCTCATGAACATTAGCCTCCTAGTTCCACACTGCTGTCATCTTCTAGCTTAAACTGTGCTGCAGATTAGTAGAGATGGGGAAAAGTTGGGAGAAGGATAGATATAGGGAGGCTGGATTCAATCAATATGTACTTTATGTATGTGTTGAAATATGGCACTGAATCCTACTGATATGAGCAGTGAGTACAAATCAATAAAAAAGAAAAGAAAAATATCACATGGTCAGTCTTTATAACTGTTCTTTTCCATGTCAACTCCCTAGCCCTTCTGTATTGCTCTCACTTTGCAAAACTCTGACCCTTGTCAAAATTAGCCCTTTCTCTACTCTAATACTGTACATGGAAGCTGAACTTGGCTGGAGAAAAGACTACTTGCCAATAGGGCTTAAATTTGTGGCACAGGTCTCAAGCAGGGCTCCAAAGACAGCCAGATAATCGCATTGAATTTCCTTGTTCCAACTACTCTTCCATGCTCCCTGGCAACTACCTCATACCTCCCCATGTATCTTCTCCTCATGTTTTCTGGCAGCTGAGAAAATGGGAGCCTTCAGATAAAGACTATTCAGATCATTCACCCTGTCTCAGTGGGCACACGTGCGCACATACGTGGGCATGCGCACATGTACGCTCACCCCCCACCCCTTTGCTAATATCATCCGCACACATACTGCTGTCCTGCCAGTGATGATACAAGAACTGCAGAAGGCTGTCTCCTTGCTCAGAGACACTGCTTTAGAACTTCTCTCTCTTATTCTAATACCCTAGGTTCACATATCACCTTATTTACCATCATATCAAGGGGTGATATGCGCACCCCTTCTTCCCTCCAGCTTTGGGGAGCTGGCACAAAGTTCTACTGGTTTTTCTCCTATCTCTGCTTGCTGCTTTATAGTCTCACTGCTAGTTCCTCTTCTTCTACCCGAATTTTTAAGGTCTGCGGGAAGAAGGGCCCAGTCCTGGGAACTCTTGTCCAGTCCCTCCATCTTTTGTTTCATCTAGTCTCAAAGTCCTTAAAGATTGCAATATTGCAGCTGAGAACTTCCAAACTTCATGTGCCTCCCCAGATCTCTCCACTCAGTTCTGGACTCACAGTCAACTACTCACTCAGTGCTTTCATTTTTCATATTGGAAAGCCCATTACATTACATTTCTCATGTCTGAAAGTGACCTCCTGATCTTCCCCTCAAAACCCATAAAACCTCTGCACCCACAATCTTTTCCAACACAGCTGCTCAAAATCTGTCGAGTATTCTGCTCATTCAGACCCAAATTCCTGGAACTATCTTTGATTCTCCTCTTTTCTTTCAATTTGAATCTGGAAATTCTAAGAGTATTTCCTTCAAAGTAGAATCAAAATCTGACATCTTCTGTCAATGTTTAATGCTACATCCATGGATTTTGCCACCATTAACTTTCATTTAAAAAATTATGGTAGAATACATATAAAATTTACCATTAATAACATTTAGTACATCTCACTGTTGTACAACTACTATCAGTTTCTAATTCCAGAACATTTCATCACTCTGAAGGAAATTCTTCAGTCCCATTAAGCAGTCATTTCTCATTTTTCCCTTATCCCTCCCACACCAGGCACAGCTAATGTGCTTCCTGTCTGTATGGATCACCATCATCTCCTGACAGGAACACTGTTTCTCAGAAAGACTTTCTACTTCCTTGTCTGCCCCATCCTGACTAAAACACTTGAAGAATGAATTGGGTCGTGGCTCAGATACGCTCCACACTCTACTGAGAAGGTGATGCCCGAGTCCTCATCGTAGCCTCCATGATCCTGGGCTGCTCACCCCAATAGCCTTTCCTGCATCCTCTGCTGCTCTCCTGTCCCTTATTCTATTCTGGCCTCTTGAACACCTTGAAGACATCCCTTCTTTAGGACTTGCCCCACCAGCTCACTCTCTTCCCTCAGGTCTTTGCTCAAATGCTGCTTTCTCACTAACAGTCTTGTTACAGAAGCGCCACCCCATCGTACCCCAGCACTCCTAATTCCCCTTAACTACTCTCTTCTATAATTTACTCACATGTCCCCCAAGCCCCAGAATGAAAGCTCCTCAGGCCACAGGGATGGTCTATTATGTCCATTCTATTCTCCAGGTATAGAACAGTGCCTGACACGCAGTCAAGTCATGTCCCTCAGATGAATGTGAGAGTGAACTACAGAGGCAGGAACAGGTCACTACAACCCTTATGTGACCAACTCCCTCTGTCCCATGGCAGCCTGTGATTATGCCTGTCATAATCACACAGAATCCCTGGCCAGGGAAAGCCATGTCCTGCACTGAGGACTACTGGGGAGATTCGCAGTGGTGCCTGAGACTTCCTGGCATCTCACCATTCATACAAACCAATACAATCTTTCTATCAATCTCTGTTGCCCAAATTTGTCTTGGGAAGGGGCCAGTGGCCTTTCTGAGGTCTCCATGTACCTGTTGTTGTCCACGTAGCGGATCAGCATAGGGTAGAAGGCGTAGAGATCTCTGCAGAGGACAGCAAACTCATCCAGGATGAGCAGCTCTGCCTCCTGGGTATCCCCTTTGCCATCGGCTTTCAGCTGCTCCTCTTCCTGTACGGTCTTGAGGGCCTTCTTTTTCAGCTTTTCCAGAGTTGGGATGAAGTGGCTTCGCAGCAGGTCAGGCCTGGCTTTGCTGATGATGGGCTGGGCGAACACTGTATTTGCAAACAAAGGGCCTCCCTCAATTTCTGTGTCAGAAGGTTTGGGTACTCTAGCTAGATACAAGGTCTTCAGAAGAAGCCTCTTAGAAGTAGCACCTCCATGTTGAGTCCCAGGAGGGGCTCAGTACACACTTTCTATTGAGATGATAGACAAGCTGGTCCGGCTCTGATCTGATCATTTCACATGCCAGATCGTGGACTGAACTGCCACAGTGCATTCCAGAAGTACAGACAGCCACCATGTGCCACTCAAGAGTGTAACCAATTTTAAAGTCATTGTTACTATCTGATGTGCACACATATACACTCTGCTTATTTTATGGAAAAATCTGTTAAAGGTACAACATCTCAATCTTTGTTCTTGGTCTTCAACATATGAGACCTGCCAAACTACTGCCTCTGGGCTCCCCTGGGAACCAGGTAACACTGTTGTCAGCTACAAACTGACAGAGGCTGAAGGGTCAGTACAAGTGGAAAAGCAGAAGTGAGGGATCAACAGGACTACAACTTTGGCCTTTCTTTTCAGTTTTTACTTTTTTGCATTTTTAAAAATTGTGAAATAGGTACATCTTATATATATATCACCATCACACTCAAGACTGACAAATTGTCAATTTTGGCCTTTCTTGAGTCATAGTCACAATGGGGGTGTACATCATGTACTTCTAGCAGTGGGGCAGGCTGAGACAGGAGGTGGCAAATTGAAACAACCTGGGCACCCTAGCAACTTAGCTTGGGAATGTAGTACAATGTGAAAGTCCTGGGTCAATCTCCCCCTAACCTCTAATAAAAAAGTCATCAATCACTGACAGTGTACACTTCAGTGTGATTGTGTTTTTCAAAGTTTCTATAGCTTTGAACATATCGCTTGAGCACGTTCTACAGTCCAGCAAACTTTTCTTTCTACTCTTTTTCTTTAAGGAAAATTTAAAAACAGGCTAAGGGAGCTTTCCAAGATATGCATTAGCTGAGAACTTGTGACTAGTTAGTGTCCACCGAGTTGAAATTAGAATGTCTGTACCTGATGCAGGCAGTTTGAGGGTCAATGACTATTTAAAATTGGCTTGATTCCCCAAGAAGTAAGCGGCCCAACAAGATTTGCCTTTGGAATCACAGGCCAATGTACTTAATACCCCTCACAGTGACATGTCCCCTCTGCAGAGATAAGGGAGCTTGTTTCAATCTTCTGGTTTCTTTTAATCCAGATCTACGCACTAGATCTCCTTCAAAGAATTGCTGTGTGGTTAACAATAAGAAGGAACATCTATTCAATCTGTTCATTTGCATGAAGTGGCCTACATTATTTAGTGGCCACGAGAACAACAACAACAACAGATTTTTTAAAATATATACATATATATATAATTTTATAATATATATAAAATTTTGACTTCAGTTCATTTCTAAGGAAGGGGTAGTTATAGAAGTCTTCACTTGGTTATAGAAGTATTCATTTGTCCATGAAGGTAATTACTTAATACTGGTCTGGCAACTACATTCAGCCATAGTATTTCCTGGTATGAGAGAATCTATGGAGAAAGTTGCACTAGCTAAACTGAAAGCCGCAAAACAGTAACTTTCATCTATCTCATCGGACTCCACTTTGATACAGAAGACATTCAACTAATACTTGTTCTTCCCCTCATCCCTTTTCTATACTGGGGATAGATCCCAGGGCCTGTGCATGACAGCCAAGTGCTCTCCCACTGAGATATAGCCCTAGTCCTACTTTTTGAGACAAGGTCTCACTAAGATGCTCAGGCTGGCTTTTCAGTTCCAATCCTCCTGTCTTCACCTTCCAAGTAGCTGGGATTATAGGCACATGCTTCCACGCCTGCAAATTCATGCTTTCTAAACTATGAGAAGTAGATTCCTCTTCACAGCTTGTCCTTTTTTGAGGTTCACTTCACAAATGGAAAATTGGCTAACAGCATTCATTGAAAGTCTATTGCATGCAGGAAGTTATAGAGGGATACAGAGAAAAGCAGGGAATTCCTTGAACTCTGAAAACCAAACTACTGCTACTGTGAACCCAGATCAGAAAGCACGAAGTGCAATGCAAACTCAGAGTGACTATGGGGAATTTCAGTGCAGCCCTAATAGGGTAGAGGGCACACACTTCTGCAGGAAGTGCACAGGGATGACAATGACCATAAGAGGGAAAGGGCCTCTTTGTACCTAAATCAAATTAAGCAGTGACCAGTAGCATGGAGTGGCACTAATCAAGAAGAGCCCCCTGGAGATTCTGGGGGCCTGGACTGGCAGGGAAGTCGGGCAGGAGCATTTGCTTTGAGAACACGTCACTTCTGTTTACTGCAAAGCCACTGGCAGGTTTGAGGATAGAGTAGAGCTTGTTAAAAACAAGCATGGAATTAACAAGAGAGGAAACGAATCTGGCTAGTGGTCCTTGGCAGGACCTGGAGGGAAAAGACTCTGGTACCTGCAATCCGCTTCATCCAAGAGGCCTCATCAATGCCCAGGTTGTTGTTGATTATCTTCAGGATGTTGCCCAGGATGAGACTGAGGTGTTCAGAGGTGACTTTGGTGCAGCAGGGCCCTGTGCTGGGGGGCAGATTCTCAGGGCCCCGCTCCCACCAGTAGGACAGGTAGTTGCAGAGCATGGGCAAGATCACCTCGATGACATGGGGCATCTCCATGTAGCGGGCCCCAGACTCAGCCAGCTCGCTGATTTCCTTCATGAGGCCGTCCAGCTGGGGCAGGTCAGGACACATCTCTTCCACTGTGTCTGGCATCCCTAGAACTGACCATGAGGGACAGGGAGAAGAAGGGCACAGTGGGAGGAACCTCCTCGTCCTCTGCCCACCCTGCCTTTGGACTTCGGCTATGTGTAAATTTCCATCTGGAGCCTTGGAGGTGGAGGCTTGGATGTGGAATACCATTGGTCCTCCGGTAGCCTGTGTACAGACTGCAGCTGCCTGAGGCTGGTGTATATATTCCTAGGTGTCACACTGCGATTTAAACCCCTAAACATCACAAATGAAGGTTATGAAACATCACATAAACTCAGAATACACACGTAAAGACAGAGAGGCTAAGTATGTAGAACAATGCTAACTGCCACACGTGGAAATGAAATGTCCGATTGTGTGACATCTGATGGTAAATGAGAGGGCTCAGGTGTGTGTATGTCTCTAAATGTCACGTGGCCATCCACTGTCAGATACCATTTTATTCTGCTTCAGACTCTTGCTTGAGGTTGGTACATTGGAGTCGCCACAATGATCTTTACAAGGTATCTATCTATACAGTAATTGGTCCCTGAGTGGAACAAACATTTGAGATGTAGAAGCTGTTCCGTACTTCAAACGCTGCGTAGTTACCCATGGAATGATCCTTGCTGAGCTGACTATCTGAAAGCAGTCTACGCAGCTTCCTGTTAGAATCAGACAGTAGACTGTTGGGGGATCATTTAAATACATGGTTCCCTCATCAGCTAGAATAGATCAGTGGTTCTCAAAGTGGCATTTTGCTGCCATCAGCAGCATCAGCCCTAGAAGGATAGTGGCAAACCTATGGTACATGTGCTGCATCGGGTGGTTTCTATCACTGAAAACTCTAAAAGGTTTGTCATCACAACCTTGTGTTAGAAGCGCAAACTCTCAGGCCTCGCTCCAGGTCTACTGAATTAGAAGCTCAGCAATATTTAATGAATCTTACAAAGGATTCTGATGTACATTCGTATCTGGGAACCACTAGGTTCAATTTTCAAGTTCTGTTTTCTTCACCTAGCAGCTCTTCCCTCAGGAAGTCAAAACCACAAAGCATCACCTCTCTGTGGTTCAGGGAGATGGTTTACACTGGATGGAATTGGACCCCCTTGCCGTGTGGTTGCTCATTCTGTTTGGGGATGAAAGGAGAGAACACACTGCTTGCTTGGTGGCAGAATCTTTTTGTCAACCCCATTTTCTGATTCACACACATAATCAAGGATTTAATCTCAACTAACCAAGGACTGAATTTCAACTAACTGGCATATAGTAGTATTAAACCTTTTCTAGGCACATCTTAATTTTTACAGAGGGAAGACAATATTCCAGGTTCTTACAGGGCACTGAAAATACTAACACGAGTAACTGATGGCAAAGCATAGAGAGTCAATTAACAAAAACATCCAACTGACTGAAGGCTTGCTAAATTAGTTCACAGAGTGTTTCTGAGACCTAACATCATTTGTCACCTTATACATTCCTCCTTCTACACCCCTTAGGCTATGCTCTTTGTAGTGAAGGAAGCTTACCTTCTTATGGCACATTACGCCATCAGTGATTCTCCAGGTAAGCCCGATATCCCATGATACACATCCATGCACACACTACTTTCAGATCCACGCCCATGGTCAGCACTCACTCTGCTCATTATAGCAATGATGAAAAAACGAGGGCTCAGAGAAGATGGGCACTGAGTCCCCCAGCACGTCCCTGACGAATGAGGGACTGTGTCATCTCTACTCACAACCTAAACTCTTTTCTTCCTTCGGAATATGCAATGACTGATACTTATTCTTACTTAAGAATATGTCTTATTAAATCAAATTCATATGTACATGAACTATGGCATGAGAAGAAAGTTTTCATTTTTAAATAACCCTTAGGAAAGTGTAGAGAGGAGAGAGCCACCCCTCGCTTCCGCCCAAGGATGGCTGTGTTTGTCACCTCCTCGGGTTGCCTGTAGGCAGTGCAGGTCTCTCCTTCAGAAGCAGAGCCCTATAACGTGGTGACACAGAAACACTCTCTTTCTCAAGTCACGGCTGGAGCAGAATAAATGCACAAACACCCAGAACTGTCATGACCAGGCCTGGGGTCCCTGTGGAGCCAAGAACACATGGGCTGGCCTTTGTCATTTCTCAACTTAATCAAAGCCTGCTCTGTAACCTAGCTTCCATTTCCGCAGTGGGCTGTGATGCATTTGAAATGATATATGAGCAGAGAAATATAAGGTTGGACATATGAATCTTTCCAGTCTCAAATGGGAAGGAGGGTGAGATAGGCTGAGGGGGTGGAGGAAAGGCTGGTGGCTGTATTTTACATGAGACTTTGGAAAGCTGAGGCATCTATCTCAGCAATGTTTCCCTCCTGGGCCCCTGTGAGAACACCAGTCTCCTCTGTATTCCAGCTCAGAAAGAATTTTATTGGTAGCCCTATCTAAACTGTCCCAGTAATCACTTCTGGGGGCCATGTTCTCTACTTGGGAGACAGGAAGCGGGAGGGAATAAAGCTGCCATGGGTTAGCACTCTCCATTCGCAGAGAAAAACAACCATAGTGGCAAAAAATGTGGCATGAATCTGTCCCAGAAGTCTTCTCCCTTAGAATGCAGGAGAGTGTGAGAAAGGGGACCTGAAATAAACAGAACGGCTATGATGCCCTGCCATCTACTAGTTATAAGAAAAAGTCAGTTCTGAATAGGATGGATTTTAGTTTAAAATGGCTATTTTTTTCCTTTTTCTTAATATTTATGAGTCCAGCAGTTTGGTAATTTTTGATTCACATTCCACCAAATCATTGTAACTCTTTCTAATTGGGGTCTAAATTTTATTAAATCCGATTTCCATTGAAAATTTTCTATTCAGTTCCATCGCTCTTAAACAGGATTACACTTAGTTCAGATATAAGGACTCTTTCTCACCGTTCCCAAGCCGACCTCCAACCTGTCTTGGACTTCAGCACTCATGTTCATTAGCTGTGCACATTCTAGTAACACCTTACAAGAATCAGCTGGGGGCCATGTGTGCCTTGTGGCTATAGTTTGTCAACTTCTGTTATGACACTATGTGTGTGGATGTTCCTGTTAAGAAATTCACTTTGTTTAATTTCAATTTCTTTTGGGGATTTTAAAGACAATAAGTTAGGCTATTCCTGTGAATATGCCTTTTCTGAGGATGCTCAATACTCTAGGGAGGGTCTGTGAAAAAAAGAGTCCCATTCCCAGATGCTGAAGACAAGCTGAGACCAGGGCAGACAGAAGACACTGGGGGGTAGGCTGGAAGGGATTCAGAAGTCACCTACACTGTCTCTTCATTTTACAGACAGGGAACCCAAGCCCAAGGACGACAAAAGCTTGCATGTAATCACTTTACCCATAAGCGGAAGACGTGGGCCGTGAACTCTGACCTGGGCCCTCTCATGTAAAACAGCAGGGCTGCACGGTGGCTGCTTCTTGCCTGAGCTGCCTTCCTGGCCGGCTTTCTCTCAGCACATGAAATGGGCTGGTGAACTCTGTGAGACGATACTTACTAGATCTCTCCCTGGGCGTTTTCGTGTTGAAGACAGAGAGAGGATTATAGCGATTAAGGGTGGGCTCCAGGAACGCCACTGGTATGGCGGCTGCCAGGGAAGCCAGACATTCTCCAAGGGCGGGGCGCTGCCTGGAAGCAAAGAAATCCATTCAGAGGTGGTGCTGCTCACATGCTGGGCCCCGTTCCCAGAAGGTCTAGGCTAATTTACTATAGCCTAAGTCGCGCACAACTTTAGGCTCAATAAGAGTGCATGCACTTTCCCTCCCCTCCCCCTTCTCCTGATCGGAATGGTTCACAATGCTTGTGCTCCTCTGAGCTCCCCTCTTAACTGGTGAGAGCGGCAGAACACACTGCATAGCTCTGTCCTCTCTCAGGACAGAGGACAGCAAGTTCCATCAGACTTCAGTTTGGTTCACACTGTCCTCCAAAGATACTGAGACTTTCTGCGTCATTTCTCTGCGAATATTCTCTGCTCTGGATGGATCCTATAAGCACTAGTAGGAATGGTAGAAAATAGGCCAAAGCACTAAGAAGACAAAGACATAAAATAAATGACCTGCTTTGCAATAGAAATAAGAGGTCTAAAGCATTTTGCTAAAGTACACTTTAAATCTAATACCTTTACTCCTCTTTCTCTCTTTCATAGATATTACAGTGTGTATCATATATAAAGCTCTGGCTGGGCCGGGGAGTTAGCTCAGTGGTTCCGGCGCCTGTCTTGCAGGCGCAAGGACCCGGGTTCGATTCCCCGGTAACCACATAACAATGCTGGGTGTGGAGACCCACACCCAGCAGCAACCAGTACCACATACCGCAGTGCCGGGCGTGGTGGCTCACGCCTGTAATCCCAGCACTCGGGAGGCAGAGGCAGGAGGATTGTGATGTGAGTTTGAGGCTGAGCTGAGGGCCAGCCTGAACCACAAAGCGAGACCCTGTCTCCAAAAACCTAAAAAAAAAAAAAAGCTCTGGCTTTATGGTCTTTCTTTGCAATAAGCTGACAAACAAAACCAGACACTCTGGATTCCTAGTTCAGATTCTAAGTTCTCTGGCCAAGGGTACTTGCAGGATGGCCAACTGTAAGTGAAGGGAACAAGCTAAAAATAAGCTGGTTAAAGCAGACTAGGACCGAAAGAATATGTCTCATTCTCAATTCTGGGATAGGCTTGGAGGTTGTGCGCCATCTATTATTTGAAGATGACACAGTAACAGTGCTGTCAATGGGGCTGACATCTGCTGGCTACTTATGAATGAGAAACTATATTCATCTGTTCCCCACCCATTAATATCTTTGGCAACCACACTTATTGGCATCCAACCACAGACAGACTATACACCTGTCCTGTGAGTCACATATGTGGGGTCAGATCCCAAATAAAGGGAAATTTTTTTCAAAGAAACAAATAATGTGAGTCTTTTTTTAAAACAATGATACAAAAACAGTAGTGAAAATACAGATAATAGGTCTATAGTTGTTACGATTTAGATGTTAGTTCATGTGCTAAAAGCTTTGTCCCCAGTCTGTGGCAGGTACTACTGGGAAACAATGCCACTGTTAAGAGGTGGGGTTAGTGGGAGGAAGGTGTTCCTTGGGGGGACAATGGGAACGTGGTCATTTCTTTTTTGTCTGCCTCCCAGCTGCCATGAAGAATCATTTCCTGTGCCACATTCCCTGCCATTAATGACATGCCACAGGGCGCTGACCATGGAACGAAGTCTGTGAAACCATAAACCAAAATAAACCTTTTTTCCTTTTAAGTTGTTTGGCTTGGGCATTTTTTCACAGTGACAGAGAGCCAACCAACACAAAGATAATGAGATGGGGCTCATGGTGTTTAAGGTCAGCTCTCCTCTCTTTTTGCCTTCTTCTATTATCACTGCAAGGTAAGCACTGGTGACATCAGCTATCTTTGTTCCTGGGAGCTGAGAGTGTCAGCAGGATGTTAACAGACAAATGTCAGCTGGAGAAGGTGCCCTTGTATCCAAGAGCGAATGCCTACCCTACCGTGGCAAGTCTGGGGAAACAGAAAGGTTTTCAACAATCAGGGTTTGGTCTTCTGTCAAGACATGCACCCAGTACTTTGTGTTAATTACTTTCATTGTGATAAGAACCAACAGTTTTAGCAGCACCAGAAAGTTAGGACCTCAGAGCACAGACTTTCTGAGAGCAGATCACCAACATTCACTCTGGACGAACTTTGAAAACTATTTTCTCCCTGAAGAGTAGGCCGTGTAGTCTTAACCTTACTCCTTCTCCAGGTGGGGAAGTCTTTTCTCATTAATTGTAGAGCAAAGGTAAAACTGTATTCTACACAGAACCCTGAAGCGATGAAAAGGTATTCTACCTTGAACCCTGAAGTGATTAAAAGAATCCACACATTTTGGTGGGCTAATCAGAACATTACCTTCAACTGATAACTTCCTTCGACAGAGAAACAGACCCATTTGAGCTGAATTAAAAATGTCATCTGAACTGATCTTGAATAACATGAATATATAAATTAATCTGAGGTAGAATCAGGCTCTGCAAAGGGCTAGCCCGAAGGTACGTGAAGCTACTTGAGATGCAAACTAATCTGCTGGACTAGAGACAGGAAGGAGAGAGGGCAGCTGAGCTGAGAGGAAGTTTTGCATTCCTTGGAAAACCCATCTAGGTTTCACTCATGTTATTAAATTTATGCAAACAGTGATCTTCTAAATTGCTTTAAAGGAAAATTAATATATGCGGCTCTGTTCTTCATATTCTTAGGCTTGACTTTTAGAGAAATAGCTAACAGCTTCATTGGCTGTGCAGCATTTGATAGGATTAGTTTACAATTAGTCCCCAGCAAGCAGCAGTGGATTAACATGTCCTCAGACAGGTTATTCCCTCCTAGCTGATGGTACAGTCTTGTCCTTTCCAAGGACATTTGATTATCAGAGTCCCCTGCGTGCGTCAGATCCAGATCGACAAGCAGAGAAATACCTTGGACCAAACAATCCTGCTGGGCTGAGGATGTTAACACTACCCTGGGTTCCTCTGGTGGAGGGAGAGTGCAGACTGCTGAGACCCAGGTTCACTTCGGAGCAGGCCTGCATTGGCCTGATTTCCTTGCCTATCATTCTCAGCCTCCTCTCTTGGTTCTTCCCTTATTCCCCTTCTTTTTGTGAAGCGCAAGATGGCGGGCAGGCCTTAGTATAGGGGACCCACTTTAACTTCAGACCTGAGTGGCCAGTACCTCAGAGACTACAAGTCTGTGAAGGCCAGTACCTCAGATACAGACACCCAGAAGGGACTGTGGTTTTGGGGTAACACATTCCCTGTTTTCATCATCCACAGAGGCCTCTGGGGAGAAATAGTGTTTCTTCTCTTCACTATCTCCTTTACAAGATAAAATAAGGAGACAAACTTTGCTGGACAGAGAAATACCACAGGGAGAATACTGATGAAAATAATCTAAGGTAAAACAGGTAACGATAAGAGCTAAGAGCTCAACTCTGATAGCAATTTTCAGTTGTCCCTGGAATAGAGACCAAGGAACAGTTGGTTCTTAATTGCCTTGGTGCCAAGTTGCTCCATTCTTCTCTTCCTCTTTCACCAAAATTAAACATATAATCTCATAAAAGTGAGTTTCTGGAAAGTTAGTCAGCTACAAAGGAAACGCCGCATCCACCAGCCTCAGTTCTCCAGTGTCGCACTGACAGGGGCATGGCCTTGTCCTCTCTGATATTAATTACCGACAAATCTGAGTCTCGCCAGCTCAACAGGACATTTTCTAGTCCAGCGCACACAATGATGCTAATTAGCTGTTCAGCCAAGAAAGATAAACCATGGTTCTTTTGCCTTGGCTGCTAAAATTGGGTAAAAGGAAAGCCCAGAAGTCTGCCAATTAATGCTCCAGAGTATGAAATGCCAGAGTGGATGGCCGTGGCCTCCATGCCTGAGAAGGGACTGACTTAGGCAAAGACCTGTTAATATAATGCTTCTCTGGTCCTTAGTGCCCCTCAGTGTGGGTGGAAGCCAGGATTTACGCAGGGCAGAGGTGCAGAGATAGCTTCATAGCAACCAATCCACTCAAAGTTTTTTATTGAGAGGGAAACTTTTTTTCTTCAGTTCTTAATACCTAGTACAGCATTTTTCACACAAAAGATGCTTGGTCAGGGGTGACAGGCTGAAGAGGGTTCAATTTGTATGTCAGTGTTTATTAATTCCTATTCATCAAGTACTAGGCTTTCCTTATCAATTTTTCAATTTTATTTTCATAGATCTCAGTGTAAATGGATCTCTCAAATGTCTATTGCTAGGGGCACTGGTAAAGAGAGGGTCATTGTACTAAAAACAATAATGCCTTAGGTACATATACTGCTTTACAATTTTGAAAGTTCTATTGTGGTAGGGTCCCTTCCAAGAGAACTTTTTACCATGTAGTGATATCAGCCTCTGTATGCTCATGCGTCATTCTAATTCTGTAACATAAATCATACCCAACCAGATTCTAGAAGGTTAATGTAGACCCACCTGGATTGTAAAATGTCAGTATGTGTCCACATAAGGAAGACAAAGACATGACAATTGTATAAAAGGCTGGCAACTACTCCATGTTTGGCACTCAGCCTTTGGATACAAATCCGACGAAACAGTGCCAGTCCGAATAAAGCTGCTTCCTCACTGTCCTGTGTCTACATGAAAATACTGAGGCACTAATGTCTGTATTCTAGAGGATGCTACAGCAAGAAAATAACATATGGCAGAGAAGTAGAAAACACTGAGGGAATGGAAGATGTGATTCTAGACAGCAATATTAGTAACTTTATGGACAGAACAGGTACTATGTCTCATCAAAAATGATTAGTCACAGGGGAGGATTAAAAATGGTGGAGCAGCAAAATAGTTTCTTCAGGACTGTGATGGAGAGACCTGGAAAATGACAACTTTAGTAAAGAGAGAAAAAGAAGTAGATCTTTGGGAATAGAGAGCAAGTTGGCAGAAAAACTATAAACTACAGAGAAGCCTGAGAACAAAGCATAATTCAGAAAAAACAGAGAAGTAGTTGGAAAAGGAACTGTGGTTCCTGGCAAGAGGATCTATCTGCTAATACAAGGTAAGCCCAAAGAGAGTTGGCAGCCATAGGGAGAAACAACAGACCAAATTTTCAGCGCTAGTCCTGTGAAGAGTCCTGTGGTTATTATAAACTGCAAAATAGAGTGGGGTTTTACTCTGAAGGTGAATCCTACGTCATGGCAGGCTAGAGTTGGAAAAATAAAAAATTCAGTGCAATACCTACCATGTCCAAGAGTGACTAGAGGACACTTTGGGAAAGAGTTGTCTAAAACTAAAGAACCAACTTCATTTCAAGGTTTTGGTGTTACTCAACCATAGTGACTAGGTGGGAGATCGCCCTGCTGCCATCCATCTCAGAATGCATCGGTCTGCTTTCTACATCTGTCAATTTGATCAGGGATAGGCCCAGGCTTCGAAGATTGTCACAGACTGAGGAGCCTCTGGAGCAAGAGGCACATCTCAGAGTCCACAGGCTATTAAAGCTAGGTAGAGGAAAGACATCAACTGGGGTGCACAGAAGGGCATGGAAAATGGGAATGGCTGATGTGACAACACCTGTAAGATAGATACCATTATCAGCGACACACAGCATGAAAGGAAAGGTCAGATTAAGGATTCACATGCAAAAATGGGAGTATGGGAACCAACAATTTTATTGAAAGTATGGGCAGCAGAAAGGATTAATGTGAAAACATAGTGTCAGAACTAGAAGATAAGGCTGGTACCGTGACTATATACTCAGAGATACTTTAAAAGCAAGAGAACATATTAAATGCACCTGACTATTGTTAGATGATGCAAAGAAAACTAACTTCAAATTAACAGGAATGGGTTAAAAAAAATCAGAGGATAGCACAGTGACACAAAAAATCTGTTAATAGAAATAATAGCAGAAAAATTCTAAGCATGAGAAAATTTATCAACATATAGTTAAATGTGACATACAAAATCTCAAATGGCCATGATCAGAAAAGAAGTTCTCCATGACACATCATAGTCAAAATCCCAGAAGTCCAATACAAGGACAGTCTTAAAAGCTATTAGATAAAAACAATCACTTAAAGGCAAACCTATTAGAATTACAACAGACTCCTCAATACAGACCTTAAAGGAGTGGACAGCTCAGAGTGAAGGGTTTGAAGGCCTATAAGAAAACAACTTCCAATCCACACTGATATAGCCTGCAAAACTATCTTTCAAAATTGATGGAGAAATGAGGCCTTTCCATGAGAAACAGCACTCCCAAAATTCACGACCACCAAACCAGCATGCCAAGAAATTTTCAAAGATATCCTGCAAGGGGAAAATGAAGATGATGGTGCTAAAAGGTCTAATGGAATGAACACACCATGCAAGGTGAGCAGTGAAATGGAAGGGGGGGTGGTGAGGACCAGCAAGAAGAATATATACAGTGACAGAAAAGTCAGTATTTTTCAGTAATAATTCAGTGTGGAATGGTCTAAATTTCCCAATTAAAATACAGATTTTCAGACTGGATCAAAACACAAACCAAATGCTATACATATTCAAGAAACATGTTTCATCAAATTTGAACCATGCCTTTGGACAAATGAAATTAAAAGGTAGCTGCACAGTGTTCGGTCGAACAATAACAGAATACACATTCTTCTAAGGAGCGCATGAAACTTTCTCCAATACTTTATTATAAATCATACTTAAATAAACACAAAAGAACTGAAATTATACCATGCACATTATCACATTATGATGTAATGAACTAGATATCAAAGGTAAAGGAAATAACAGAAATTATGAAAATAAATGGAAAATTTAAAATATATTGAATAATCAAAATATACTTGAATAATCAATATATAGCAGAAATCAAGGGAGAAATTAATTTCTAGAATCAAATGATAGTAATATTACACTATACCAGAACGTAGGGGAAAGCAGTCCTAAGGGAAAACTTTATAGCTGTGAATGCCCGCTTTACAAAAAAACAGAGCAATCCCCCAGAATAACCTAATGATATACTACAAGGTCAAGATCAGAGCACAAGTCAATGAAATTCAGACTGAAAAAACAATGCAAAGTATCAATGAATGGAAAAGCTAATTATTCAAAAGAATAAAGAAAATAGACAAATTTTCAAACAATTTCACTTAAAAATGGAAAGAAATGATCCACATCAATGCAATCAGAAATGCAAAAGGTAAAATCACAGTAGATAATTTCAAAATCTACAAGATTTCACAAACCTGTTTCAAGAAATTAGAGAATCTACAAGTAGACAGTCCTAAACACACAAACTACCAAAACTGAACCAAGAAGATGCAAAAACTCTGACTAATTCAATAAGAGGCAACAAATTTGAAGCAGTAACAGGAAACCTACCAGTCCCCAAAAAAATCCAAGACTTAATAGATTGACTGCTGAGTTCTACAAAAACTTCAGGGAATATCTAATGCCAGCACTTCTCTAAAATTCTAATGAACTTGAAATGAAAACCATATTTGGGCCGGGGATATAGCTCAGTGGTTCCGGCACCTGTCTTGCAAATGCAAGGGCCTGGGTTCGATCCCTGGTAACCACATAACAATACTAGGTGTGGAGGCTCATGCCCAGCAGCAACCAGTACCACATACCACAGTGCCGGGCATGGTGGCTCATGCCTGTAATCCCAGCACTCAGGAGGCAGAGGCAGGAGGATTGCTGTGATGTGAGTTTGAGGCTGAGCTCTGGGCCAGTCTGAACTACAAAGCGAGACCCTGTCTCAAAAAAAACCTAAAAAAAAAAAAAAGAAAGAAATGGAAACCATATTCTCAAAGTCACTAAACTAGCATTGATTCCCAAACTAGAGAAAGACCCAACAAAAAAAGAAAACCAGAGGCCAATCTCTTTAATGAACATAGATCTAAAAGCATCAAGATTCTGGAAAACAATGCAAGAAATCATGAAAAAGATCACATACTATGATCAAATAGGCCTGCTCAGTGAAACAAGATGGATGGTTCAATACACACAAATCAATAAATGTTAATATGCCACATAAACACAACTAAGAAAGTCATATGATTATCTCAGTAAATGCAAAAAAACTTGGACAAAATCTAACATCCATTTATGATTAAATAACCCTGAATCGTATCTCAAGCTGCTAAAAGCCATTTATAACAAGCCTACTCCCAACATCATATTAAATGAAGACTTGCTGAAAGCTCTTCTTCTAGAATGAACAAGACCAAGATGCCCATGGTCACCACTAGTGTTCAACATAGTACTCAAAACATTAGCCCAAGCAATTAGGCAAGAGAAAGAAAGAAAAGAGAAAAGCAGAAGTCAAACTATCATTATTTGATGAAGACATGAACATCTACATAGAAAACCCAAACAATTCCACCAAGAATCCTACAGTTAATAAATACAGCAATATAGCAGATATAAAACCCCCACACACAAATCAATAGTGTTCCTAAAGGCCAACAATGAACTTAGCAAGAAAGAAATTAGGGGAAAAAATACTATTCACAATAGTATCAAGAAAAACAAAATACTTAAAGAAATTCACCTTATCAAGGAACTTCACTTAACTAAAAACTTCAGTACTGTGAAAAAGATCAAAGAGGTTATCAGAAAATGAAATGGTATCTTCTATTTCTGGTTAGGCAGAGCCAATGATGGCAACAGCCACATCTCCAAATGACATCTAAATTTATGTGTCATCTTTATCTACCTGATGTACCATAACCTGAACTAATGTTTCCTAACCCAAGTTTGAACTTACTATAGAACAATAGAATGATAATGATATTATATATAACCAATCAACTGCTTGCTGTGCTTCTGTATTATTTCCTGCTTGTAAACTCCATACAAAAGGTCCAGATGTGTCATGTAGAGATACAGATTCTCAACGTTGAGTGTGATCACAATGTATACATAAAAATGTACCAATAAAATCAATTTAAAAGAAAAAAAACCCATTTAAATGGTAGAGAGACAAAAGAAATGCTCCTAGTTCTCTGAAGTTTATCCAACCAGGCCCACTGATGTAAGTAAAATTTGCTTACTGCCTCCAAGTCCTGGCACTTTGCTGTTTTCTGGTTTTCCACTGCACAACTAACAGCCATATGATAGATGAGAAGCACAGGTTAGGGAAATAATTATCCAGAAAAAAATTCACAACAAAATTTTCTCTATATGTTGCCAAAGCGAAGGAGTAACATGGAGGAAGTTTGAGAAAAAAAATCATTCAAATGCAAGACAGAAAAAAATGACTAGCTAAAAGTTACTATGGAGTAAATAAGATATGTGAAGGATTAAGGAAGAAGCTAACAACCATTCTTCTGAACATGGGACAAGAAAAAGCTTAATCCTCTTTCTGACAATCCCAACTATAGTAAAGTTTGGATTTAAAAAGTCTTTCAAAGGCTTATGTTTTAAAGGTTTAGTCTCCAGCTATTGGTGAGATCTTTAAGAGTTGGGACTTAGTGGGAGGATTTGAGGTTACTGGATGTGTGCTGAGTGGGGATTTTAGGAAATAGGTCTCTCCCCACTCCTGTCCCTGTCCCTCTCCACTTCCCAGCCATCATGAGGTGAGCAGCTCACTCCACCATGTCCTTTTCTCCCGGATGCACTTCCTCAGCACAGATCCAAAAGCAATGAGCCCAACTGCCCATGGATGGAAATTTCCAAAACTGAGCTCAAATGAACCTGTCCCAGTTGAAGGCTGATTATCTCATGGGTGCATTACTGTAACAAAAAGCTGGCTAATGGAACTATACAACAAAGTGAAAATTTCCTGCACAAAGGAAGATGAACTTTGGAGAGTAAAAGGGCATATGAAGTGCTGAACAGAAGTAGATATGACTGATACAGAATAATCAGGCCTGGGGACATACCATAGTGGAGGCTAAGGAGCTCTGAGACCTATGAATGGCCAGTTCCTCTCCTCCCACTGCATAGTGGAATGAATTTCCTGGTCCAGGGAACATACCCGTCAGACTGCAAAGTAAGGATATCTATATGCATCAGGGGAGAGAACATGGTATCTCAAGGACTTCATACCATGGAGCTTGTGCATACATAAAACTTAAAGGATGATATTCCAAAATATCCAAGAATTTGAAAGTATTTAAGAGCTTTTGGAGAAATAACTACCAAATGGTGGAAACAGCCAAAGGATAAAAAATAAGTAAACAGGAAGAGAAAGTCCCGATTCAAAAGTATGGGTGATATGTGGAACTACTTAAATATAAATTAAAGTCAACACCTCAAGGAAATTGACTCCAGAACAGAATGTGAATGTTGCAATGAACTTTATAGCAAAAATGGAAAGGACAGGAGGTGAATAGGTAATCAGGGTAGGAAAATAATTCATCACTTTAAGTTCAGAATTAATAGATGTTAATTTTTAAAAATGTGGTATGTATGATAAAGAAATTCAATTTGGGGCTTTCCCCAATAAAACAAGTTGCAAAGCTGTCTGGATATTATGAACTTCCATGTGTAAAAAAAAGTCCGTATGAGAAAACATCTGGGAAGATGCACACAAACTGCTACTGGTGGCTTCTTTTGGGACCTGGATGCTGGGAAGAGGAAAAACTTGGGGGAGGAAGATGGTAGAGTTTTAACTGCATATTTCTGTCTGTTTTTTCATTTGTTTTTAATAAGCTTATATATCACTATAAAAAGAAACAAAAAACATTAACAGTGGCAGCAACACAATTCTAGGACTTTACTCCTCCAATGTTTTAGTTGTTTAGTCAGCCAACAAAGGTAGCCTTGACCAAGGGCTTCTCTAAGCATAACTTCTGCCAACAGAGTACAAACATAATCAGCAATATTCACAGAACAGGACACATACAATAAACTTGCAATGGACACATAAAGAAAGAAAGTTCCGAGGAAAGTCTTTTTCTGCTCTGACATTTCAGCATTGATCTTTGGTTTTTTTGTCAAGAGAAGAATATATGAGCTTTATAGAAAAGCATACAAAGATACACACGTGCATATTGGTGGATGTATACGTACATTATACATTATAGCCTGAGAGAATAAAAAAAGATAAGGAAAAATATTAGCAAATAATCAGTGGAAGAAATGAACTAAAAAAGTCTTCCTTAAGTGAAATTAAGTATTAATTGAAAAATAGTATTTATTTACATGTTAAATTGGTACAAAATTTGTTAGGGCTACAGATTTAGCTTAAGTGGAACTGTGCCTACCCTGGAAGCACAAGAGCTCGAGTTTGATCCCTGGTGCCGCAAACAAACAAACAAAATAACCAACTAAAAAAACTGTTTTAACTCTAAACCTACTACAAAACAGGTTAGGTAAAACTCTTGAAGACATTGGCTTAGGGAAAGGCTTCATGAACAAAACTTCTATAGCACAGGAAATCCCTAAGGAAATCAACAAATGGGACCTCATTCTTTTAAAAAGCTTCTGCACAGCAAAGGAAACCACCAACAGTGCAAACAGACAACCAACAATGTGGGAAAAAATCTTTACCAGCTGTTCCTCAGATAAAGGGCTATTATCTAGAATATATAAAGAGCTCAAAAAAATCAGCCCACCCAAATTTAATGACCCAATTCAAAA
>PVIR01002440.1:0-102674 GCA_004026965.1 Petromus typicus
TTCTCACCCAGACAGAAACATAAACAAAGAAATAAGGCATGAAGTACATAGGTGTCTAACACCAAGAGACATTAGTAAAGAGCAAAACCTGCAAACAAATGAATAAATATATAAATAAATGATAAAAGTCAGCTCTTGGTTGAGGCACCTCCACAGCTGCACATGGTTTGTGTTAACCCAGTGCCACTATGTCACTTCTCTATCTCAAGCACCTGAGAGCCAGACAGACTCCTATGAATAACTATGCCATATAGAACTCACTGAAGGAGGAAATATAAGATGCTCCTACAAGAAAGGGTTACTGAAAGTCTAACCCTTTTTGGACAGCTACCATGTCCTTTCTTTGAGTACCTGACACCCCTGGACTACCTGAGTCCTTCATGCTCCCACTGGCTGTCTAGGTCCCATCAAGCTCATGTCTTCTCAAGTGACAGATGTGGAAATGATCATCAAGGTCAAAATTATAACCTCCAGTCACATCTGCACTGTTTTCTACCTTTGTGATTTCATTCCTGTGTCTTAGAAGATCCAAGTCTCTGTTTTCCCATCTGTGGTGGGAAATAAATAATACAAATTCTCTCTGTACCCCATAAAGTTCTTGAGAGAATCAAATGAAAGTAAATATGAAAACTATAATGTAGACATAAAAAATAAAGTGTTTTCCTAAAGTGATTCATTTCAAACTCAAGAAATAAGGAGTCAAATCCCTTCCACAATAGGTGCAATTTAGGAAAATAAAGACCACAGAAAAGAATAAAACTGACTGATTCAGATATAGAAATTAACCAGGACATTAACATTTTGGCTAGATCTGGGGTCCATGCTTACCGGTCTCGGAAAGCAATTTTGTAGCTTCCAGCACTTTCTCAGTATAAACCCCAGCTTCATAGTTCTCCATCTCAGCATTGATGATGTGTATGACCCGAGCTGCTCGGCCCCGGATGGCTCCCGCAGTCCGGTCTAGGGTATCCACGTCCCCTTCTTGGAGGGCTATCACACATTTGTTCACATCCTCCAAAATGTGATTTTCTGTGGACAGGACACATACACATTTATATGGGTTATTTCACTGGAAAATTAACAACCAATCTAAAATTAATTCAACAACATCTATGATCCCTCACCTTACACATTTCAATACATGCCTAAAAACACTAAAATAGAATTTAAAGGACAGAGTTTACAATTACAGTAGTAGTTGCAAAGGCTGCACTCTATCCAGAGGGCTCGTAGCTTCACACAGACTGCTGGGAGGACTGAATCAGGTTCTGAATCAGTAGGTTTGAGCTAGGGACCTACAGAACTGAGTTTCTTTGAAATTTCCAGATGTTTCCTATTTGGGTACCCCACTGACAATTACTGACATTAAAAACATCCTTTTTTTGTTTTAAAGTTCTAGACTTACTCTGCAAAGGGGTCTTTTAGGTGAAGCTATAGCAGCTAACATAAAGTAATCTGACCTAGCAGAATTATTACCAGTGTTGAACGTTTAGGAGTATGCTTGTTTGATCATGTTTTTATTAAGAAAATATTTAAAGGACAAAGAAGAAGCAAATATCATCCAGTCTTTTAAAATCATATCATATTGAAGGTTATTGCATTGATAAAATTTATGAATTCAACATGATCATAGCATTCTCTCCAATTAAGACTCACTTCAGTCTTGGGACTCGATTTATCAGACTGCAGAAAAAGCAAAGATTCTTCTGCCACTGACCAACTAGAACACGCACTGGCAGAAGGGAAGTTTTACTCTGTATGGCACAGAGAAAACATAATTTTTAAAATTTAGCAGGTAATGTTTTATTTTTCATGTCCAGTGTGAGATTTGTAATTATATTATTTGAACATTATTTGAAAACATAATTCTAAGGATAAATTTAAAATGGTTAGTGCTCTATGAAGGACTAGTTATATTCAGTACTAATTTCTATGGAGTTAAAAGAATTTTTTAAGGCTTCTTAGAATACCACTTGTGACCCAATGTATTAAAATGAAATTATAGTTTTTCTAATGGAAAATGATCCAAATTTAGTTAACAGGCAGCAAAAATATGATTTCATAGATCTATTTCTCTTTGAAGGAAAGTAAGCTAAGATTAAAGTCAATGGTAACAAAAACACTGTAATCAATCAATTCATCAACTAATTTGCTAAATGGGTCATCAAGTTAGTCATCCTGTGTGAATGAAGTATTACCATTACTAATGCAAGAGCCTACTAATTTTTCCAAGTGCATCAATCATTTACTCAGCATTTCCCATCCTTTCCCAAATAGAAGGACCTCTTTTACTGAAAAATGAGTCATAATTCTTTCAAGATAATAATTATATCGATGGATGGAATAAACATAAAAGATGCTATGATTCAGAATGTTTTAAAATAGATTTACATTTTGTTAACTTAAACATGAACAATGTATTTGAGACTTTTCCCTCTTCATGTGGACATGAATGCTTTATCCAAAGACTACCCTTAGCAAACACACAGGTTCTTGGATCCCATGTGAGAACCACCCTCCTGCACCTTCTGGTCCAGGACTGTGTTTGCAAGCACAATGATCTAGTTTAGATTAAGGAGGGCAGGACAATGTTTGAAGCCAAAACCTACATGTCGTTCATATTTGCATTCCTGATAGCATTATGCAGTCAATAGGTAATTAGATAATGAATGAAAAGATTCATTGGAAAGAAACAATGTGTTACACATTTTTTTTAATCTCAAGATATTCTGAAGAGAATGAGTATCTCAAATAATGATATAGAAGAACACCTTTCAAAACAGAAAAACAGTAGAAGTGAAAGCATATGTGGGGACGTGTGTATTGCAAAGACTGCATAGCAAGTACCAACTTCTAGATACCTCTGATGGCATTTAATATCAGCCAAGGTATATAAAAAAACATGTCATAAAGCATTTGAATGCAACAGATTTTGCAATAAAGCTCCTTGGAGTTTTGCAAACTTACTTTTTCAGAAAAGATGTAATTTACTTATTTAAAAAAAATCAATGATGACAAAACTACTTCATTGTTATAAACCATGAAAGTTATAGCTTCTAAATTCTAAACCAAGTCACTGTATGACATTTTATTTTTTATAAAAGAAAAAAACCCCACAAACTCAAGATCTCAGAGATTAAAAAAAAGAAGGCAAAGCAAATAAAACAAAAACTCTCAGGCACTGTGGAGTTGAGTAAATTACTTTCTCAGATCTTCGTTTTCTACAATTTTGTGAGCCAAACCCAAAAATTAAAGTGACACGTGGTTAATGCCAAGGCACTCGTTTTAAAGCACTATTAAAAAATGTAGTTTTTGCCCAGTGGGAAAGGTTTAAATGTTCTGATGCAGCCATTTCACATTTTTATGAGCCCAGACCACAACTGAAAATTGGTTTTGCTCCTGTAATGATAATAACAAGCGTCGTTGTTCCCCAAACTTGATACTTTTCCCATGAACAAATTAAACATTCAGGTACATAAGTTCAGGTAGCATGAAGAAAAAAATTATAGCCTTTCAAAAACAAAGATCTTTTTTGTTGTTCTTGTTGTTGTTGTTGTTTTTAATAGAATTTCCTGCTGGAACAGATATTCCCCTATGAAGAAACTGATACCTGAAATGTCATCAGTGCCATTCTAAAATATCTCCTGGGCCAGAGTTGCAATTTACCAATGCAAATGCTTGGCACTGGCTCACAAAGGAGATGAGAAGTAGTTTCCCCAACTATTGGGCTGTGTCCACAGCCGATCAGCAGGAAAGAGTGGGCCGTGTCATTATTTGTCGAGCCCCGTCCGTGGAAAGGTGCCTGCTGCCTGATTGTCAACTCCAAAGGCATGCTCCAGCAGGCCTGCCAACCTGGCTGCCTGACAGCCCCTGTTCATTTTCCTGTCGTGGCGTGCCGCAGCATTTGTACCACTCAGTTTTGCCTGCACAGTGTTATCAGCGGGAGCCAAAGCCTTTTCTTGTTGCTGGTAATAATGAGATGCACAAAGGAATGGCAGGGAGAAAAGTAGAAAAGAGGCAAGGCTGGGGGGAAGGAAATTAAGAAAAGCTTTGTACCGTTCAAAAAGTCTAAGATAAGACCTCCTCACCTGGCTTCTCTGCCCCCTCAGAAATTCCTGTACATGCATTTGAAGAAAAGGATAAGTGGGAACAGTTTTAAGTCCTGGAATATTCTTCTACTGCAGGGGAGAAAAAGGAGCTTTCAGATATTTTCTATTTGCTTGTAGGGAGAAGGGGACTCAGAGGAAGATGTCCAGAGGATGTCAGGCTCTTTGGGAGGGATCTAAGGCTGGGTAGGAAGGCCAGGATGGGCCACCGCAGACAGTTTGCATGGACGAAGGGACAGCAGACAGAGGCTTAGCGTCTAATGTTCTGCATTTCTGTTCCCAGCATCCATGTCTTGAACACTCGCCATCTCAACAACTTCTAAACACCTTACAAAGTGTATTTGGGGTGTATCTTTTCTATAACATATCTTAGTCATCAACAAAGGAAAAAAAAAAAAAAACTCCAGGAATTCAATTTCACTAAGTTTTTATCAGCCAACCCAGAGGTGGGAGACATTTAAATGAACAGAAGGGCTATTTTTTAAAAAATGGAATAAAAAACAAAGCAGGTTTTTTTAAATTTTTAATAAGAGATTGAAACTTGGAGTGAGAATGCCAGAGTGGGAGCAGCAAGCTGAAATGAAAGTAGAAGGCAGCAAGGGGCGAAAGCTGTCCTTCTATTTTGACTTACTGAGAAGTGTGCTTTCTGAAAAGAAGGTGATCTGGATTTTCACACCGTCCCTCCTATGTTACCCACCTTTTCATGCACTTAGTGTTTTCAAAAAAAAAGGCTTAGAATACTCATACCTAACTTATAGAATTTTGGTGAGAAATGAACCCAGTGGGCAGGGATCGGGAAAGTTACAGACAATAAGCGTGTGTTTGATCATCCTCCCCATTTGTCCAGCCCTGCTCCTCAGCACTGGAAACTCAGCCTTTGGACACCTGTCATATGTAAAGACTGAGCTCCCCGGCTCTTGGCCACACCTTAGACGCAGTCCTCCAGTTGGAACTCACTGCCTACTTTTTTCATAAAAGAAGAAAGACTGCAGCTAAGGAAAAAATTCCAAAATGGCAACCTCCCCATGTGTGGAAATCACTTCCACACAGCTGCAGTCCATGTTCTGTCCACTTGGTTCCCCCTCAGCAGAGATATGCTCCCTCCCTCGCAGGCCTCAGTCTGACAAGGCAGGTCAGGCTGAGATGAATACTGGCCGAGTTTGTAGATATCAGTTCCACACACCTTGGGTAGAATCAACACCTGGCCCATTTAAATCTCCAAGGGTCACTTGGCTGTTTTAATGTCTCACCAAAAAACCTAATGTTTTCTGTGACCTCCTCTCCATAGGGAATCTTCCAGTTAAACTGGCCACATATGTTTGGTTAAAACTGTTCTGAGAAAAACCCATTTGCTCCCTGGCAGCCCAGTTTTATGAACAGCATGATAATATTGTTAAAAGCCAAACTGACATCACAGGTATCCAAACCTACTACCCTCCTCCAGGCTGGCTTCATTGACAGTGAAGAAAGTTACAATTATTGTGGTGATTACTTCTATTTTCTTACTCTCACTTCCAGAACAACCTCGTGCATTGGTGCCCCATGTCCCTTCTGGTGGACTAAGTCTGTGACTGTTATTTCTGCTTGCTCATAACAAACCTTTTTGTGGTCAGTTAATTGGAAAAATGACCCAGATTAAACAAAATCAGAATAACGAATTGCCTATTGTTAAGATATAAACTGGGTAGATTAACCAGCTCCATATTCCATTTCAACTTTGTGATTTAGATGTAGCAAAAGTTCATCCTGCTTAAAAATCTACAGAAACTAAAAGGGCCTCTGGCTTTTTCAAGAAATCAGTTCTGATATGTTTATCAAAACATTGGGTTTTTCCCCTCTAATATCTTGACTCAGTGTGTTGATATAAGAATTTTCAAGAAGGTGTCATAATCACATTTGTAGAGATGACCTAATGCTCAAAGGACCAAGGAGAGCTCTTGAATCACAGACCCATGACACTGGTGAGATATTTCTTATCTCATCCTGGCCAAGGCCTGTATGTGTGATTACCTGAGACGGAGAGGAAGTCATCTACTGAAGTGATGTCATCCACCGCCTCCGTCAGCACTCGGACCTGTTTCTCCCACTGATCTTTGAAGACATCCATGTTATCCTGAGCAACTTTGCTCTGCGGTCGAGCTGCCAGTGTGAGAGCAGCATTGATGACCTATGTGACAGAAACAATCCAGGGCCACATTGAGCATATTTTTCAAAAGAAGGAGCAGGGCAACACCATGCTGAAGTTTTGCCCACAAAGGTTCTAGAGTCAAATGGATTGCCCCAGACAGTCAAAAACATGAATGACACAGTAGCTTATAATCTACCATTAATATTAGCTTTGCTTCTTCTTTTAAGATATGGTAATTAGTCTCAAATTTCAAAAAATAGTGGCCAAATAAATGCCATTACTTAGTGCAGATGTGGGAGAAATATAACTCCTGTTGTCTACACATGCAAGCTTATAATTTACTTGTTGAGACGAGGTAAATAGATACAGAGCACTTTAATCATAACCCGAAGCAAGCAGAACAAAGTCAATATGAGGGGAAAAAGTGATAATTGCCACAGTGATTCTGACTACATGGAGTAATTAGAACAATTTTTGAGGAACTTAGAACGTTAGACAGCCCAGGATTGATGGAAAATATTTTTTCATTTAGAAGAAATGAGACAAACAAGGAAGGAATAGGAAAATTTGAATGCAGAGGGTCCCAAATGTCAGGTCACCAACAGGCTTTTTTGTCAGGTCATAAGTGAAGAGGCTTACCTGGGGACACAGGCTGTCGATCTGCGTGGCCGCCATTCGGACCAATTTCACCCCTTCCTCATTGTTGGAGATGGAACAGGCTAAATTGGCAACCTGAATTGAAGAGAACTCCGGTAAAAATCATGTGGGGGCAAAGGAAAGTGTATGGTTCCCTGGCCTTCTCTCTCTGGGAAAAAATGCCACTTCCAGGAGAATATTTCTTAACAGAATAAGAGAATCCTTCTGTGCAAAGCCAAATATTACTACTTTGTATGTTAATGTAGGTTTTTCTGCCAGAAGACCAGATTGCTTGCTAATAGCAAATTATTTCTTCAATATTCTTAAGCATACACAGTGATACATTTTAAGGGAGTTGCTTTGAACTGTTATCCTGGACTGGATGCCCCAATCTCTCTGCAATATTTCTTGAGCCCCTTAAGATCCATCACAGGGAGCAAAACATACAATGCTTCACTCTAACCAAAGAAAGAAATGCTACAGGCAATGCTTCAGATTTAAAAAAGACTCATTGTATGTGAAAATCAGAATGCTGTGCCCACTGGATCCCAGATCTGCCTAAAGGTGTGAGTGTACTAGTAGCCAACACAGGTGTGTTCTGGGACAAATGAAAAACTCAGAAAAGGCTGGTAGGATTCAACAGGCTGTCGTGGAGTGTGAAGCAAATTATAGTGTGCCAGTCCACTGTAACGGCACACAAATTTGGTTTGTCAAAAACACTATCCAAGCCAAAATAGTGGAACTAAATGGGAGTGCTCAGGTCAAGCAGTTCAATTTATGGTATTCCTTCTTATAAAAGAGAAAGAGTTGGCAATATAATGTCGAGCTGATTGGTCAGTCATACACAAAGCTACCATCAAAACACCCATCAGGCTGGTGTTGAAAAGATAGGAGGTTAAAGATTAGAAAGGTCAAAGGAGAGGAGAAGGACACAAGGGCTGAGGGCGGCAGGGTAACTGGAAAGTGATTAGCAGGGAGAAACATGTGAAACTTCCGAGGGGCCCTTGTATCCTGTTCTACTGTAGTTTCTAAGCCAGGTCTCTCCCCTTGGGTTATCAGGCTACGCGTGTGTGGAGGGGTGTAAAGTGTACTACATGTGGCCAGGGTTTACCATGAAAGGAAATTAGTGATTTGAGAAGAGGAGAGCACAGGCATCTCCAGGCTCCATCATGAACCCCCTCTGAAATCACTTTGTCTTCCAAGGGCTGCACTCTTAGAAATGAGATGGGGCATTGGAGACAAAGGTCAGTATCAATAAAACATTAGTATAAGCACCACTTTGTGAAGATTTAAAGAAAGATGAAGGATATATTGTGTCTGTTCATGTGATAATATGTAGGAGAACTCCTAATTTAAGTGAGTTACAAACAGGAATGGATGTTTTTCTTAAAATCTTTACCTTTGACTCTTCAGAAACTTTTTACCATATGTAGTTTTCAAAGTAAGTCTGAGAAAAGCAAATGTCTTGTGCTCTTTCACATAATGGATGCTCCATTCCTACGGGTCTTAAACTTTCTCGGTAGAGGTACAGATATTAATAATGCAATTTGTCTAAGACTAATGCAAGTTTGTTAACTTCAACATCCTTTTGATGGATTACATTATCTCCATTACCTTGTGTTTTATTTGAGCTTTGTTATATTTGTACTCTATGATTTAATTCATTTCACATTTCTGATTCAACTTTTATTAGTACATGTTTTAACATTTGGTAAATACATTCCTCATTAACAGTTGATACACGTACACAACACATCTCAATTATTTTTCACTACCTCCCCTTCCTCTCCCTTCCCCCGCTCTCCATTTCTTTGTCTTTGTCTTTTGCAAAAGATGTATCTCCTTATTACTTATTTTTTGTTTTGCTTTGCATTTCTAATTTGGGTTTCTTATATAAGATAAACCACCAGATATTTAAGTTTGCACAATCCCTACTATCTACATCTCAGAGGCACCTTGTACAGCCCTTAACAGATGAATGGATAAAGTATAGTATTTATACAGAGTGGAGTACTACTGTGCCATAAGGAAGGATACATTTGAGGTATTTATAGAATAATGGATGAACCTTGACACTAAAATTTTAAGCAAAAGAAATTCTTTTAAATTTCACATGTCTAATTCAATGCATGCCAAATAGGTAATCTACATATGTGTCTCTGAATAAATTAAAGAATAACTTTTGCATTAAATAGAACTTTTGTACATAGTGGTCATTTGGAATATATGACACTGTGTTCCTTTTTATAGCTCAGTTCATAGAGCAGAGGACTGTCAGATAACCCATGTGGAATACATGGCACATGAAAGATGTTCAAAGGCAAAGCTGAGTTACATCATAATTTGGGTAGACAAATTTTTTCATTTTGTCTTCTAACAGATATCTACCAACTCTATTGGTGTTAAACAATGGTTCCTATGTTCTGGTCCTTATAAACTCAAAGCACAACTTTTCGATCTATGGTGGCATAAAAAGTTTAGGATAGTTTGTACAGTTTTCCAGAATAATATATGTATTTAAAGTTCTATCTTTTAATGTTCAGAGAGATTCTTCATATAAATGCTGTTGGAAAAGTTTTCATTTTGTGAAATAGTGGTTTTGGGTGATGGTATTGCTTTCCCTTTACCATTTCTGCTTGGTGGATGAGAAAGATTTGAGATCACACTTTTGAAAACAGTAGGCAATTACTGAAGATTGTGCTACAACAACATGAAAACTGAAAATGCCCTTGAACCAACTCTTAGATCAATAATTTCTTGCATCACTATAAGAAAAGTAAGAAAATGCTAGCATTGAAAATAAAATAAATGGCTATAGACCGAGTCTTCAATAATTGTTAAAATAAAGAGAAGCAGAAAGAACCAGATATTATTTGTCTTTTGGAAGGAAATAACACTACCTATGAAAATTTCTTACAGGAAAGAAATGATCAGTTCATAGAGTAATTTCAAAGTCTTAAGGACAAAGAAATAATAAAATAAAACCATGTAGCTGATATCATGAAAATCTTGACAGTGAGAGAAAAATCATATACTTTATTTTTATCCTGAATAAAACAAACCAAAGCCTATTACCTAAACTATATCCACAAGTACAAGTGCATTTATGAAACCATGGATACAATTTAAATATTTGATACTGTGGAGTTATTAATATTTTAAAGTATATTAAGAATATGGTGCATTGGTAACAAGATAAAAGAACTCAGGTTTTCTAGATACATAATCAAGACATTAATAGACAAAACATATTTGGCCTTTGCTTCACAACTATTAGAGTTTGAAGAAATAGATGGAGAACAAGATTGGCCTTAATCTATAATTGTTGGGTCTGAGTGATAAAAATTGAGAGTTTTTAATATATTTTCCCGTATGGAATATGCTTAAATTTTTCCACAATAAAATCACAGACGATCACATCACTAGCTATGGTAGAACCTGTTTTGCTCTGGTATGAATTCCAAGGAAACACAGCACAAACTAGAGAGAAATGTGAGTATGATCTGGCATTGAGGCTTGCAGAAAATGAAGAGCCCCACCCTGGGTACAGCAGACAATTACTGTCAGCCACAGTCACAGCTTTCAGAGTCACAAGGCTTCCTACGCAAGCTGGTTGCAGGTTACAGGTGGGATTTCACCCCCGGGAGACTTACGGATGAGAAGAGTTGGACTCTTGCACCAAGGAGATGCCAACCAGTAACATCCACACGCTGACAGTGAACTTTTCTTTGCATATCTTTTGCAATATTTGCTCATTTTGAAAGAGCTTAAATAAACACTGCTGCAGCTTCGGCCTAATGTGGAAAACTTATCACCCAGCATAATCTTAGTAGGAAGAACAGTGCTAGCAACATTTGGCAAAAATAAAGACCTGGCAACTCTTGATAGGCTTCCAATTATTTATTCTCTTTAATTTTACTGATCGAAAAATCCTACAGTTTGGCAGCCTCCACTCTGCAATGTACTCCCGCTGTTTAATTCCACTTCAAATCAGAACTTCATTTACTGCGTATTCTGAAACATTCTGAAAATACTTCCAATACGATGCTAAGGATTTCAGAACCCCCTCAGGCTTGCGTATTTTAAACTGGCAGTGGACTTGATCCAAAACTCGCTTTCCTCATTTTGCTTTGGCTCCCTTTTCTTTGCTTCTCACGGGAATCACTGGCATCAGGGTGACTCTGAGTATGGTTTTATGTACTTTGATTTCTAAAATTTTGTCAGCAAATGACCCTTTGCTTCAGTCTTTGTAAAAGCTCTAATCAAAATGTAGTTTGAAATAGCAGCTAATATTTCAACACTAGTCCTAATAGACTGCATACAGTAAGTACTAGATACTTAAGAGGGATAATCTTCTCTTTAATTACAGTTGATATTAGGATACAAGAAACTCCTTATAAAATAGCAACCTATTTTTTAAAGCACAATATTTTCTGCCTTCTGACCAATTTAATATGCTAGGTGGAGGGAGAGAGGGAGGAATAGTGGACTATAATTACTAGACATTTGAAAAGATTAATGTGAGTAAAAAACAGACACTGGAAAGGTAATAGTATGTGATTTAAAAGACACTCAGCAATATGATTAAGTTCAATAGGATTTTGGAACTTGGTTAAGTTAATCAAGTAGGTAACACTTATAGGGCATGGAAGCCTAGCAAGCTTTGGGCTTTTCAGTCTCCACTTTTGAATTCTTTATAGCCTATCTGAGGCAGTAAGAGTGGAAGCTTAGAAAATAATAAAGCCAACCACATGGTATAACATGGAGGGCTACACAAACTGCGCTGGGATTTCTGCAAGTGACTGAGCACATGACCATCGCAGGCAGAGCCCCGTGGTGACCCAGCTGTCCTAAGTCCCTGTCTGTCTCCTATGAAAAGAAGCTCTCCTCCATAACTGCACATACCAGAAAGGAGGAGAGAGAGAGAAAGCTGGAAAGAAGGGCTCTTCTAGATTAGACTTAAAGCCTTAAAAACAATCAATCTGGAGAGAAAGGAGGAAGTCTGGCAGGCACACTATAGGGTGTGTCTCTGGCTACAGAATTCTTAAGAATTTAGAAGAAGAAGCGATCAGAGCTCCTCTACAGGAGCCTCTAAACATCATGGAGAGGTAAAATACAGAATTGGTCATACTTTTCCCTGATGGATTAGTCCAACTTTCCACCTGCTGCATTATCATGTTGTTCTTTCTTTCCTTATCTAGGGGTACATTTGTACATAGGCACAGCAAATAATATCATTAACAGAAATGGACACAAATAAGCCAGCAAGGGAGGTTAGTGTTGATACTTCTAAGTAATTTTCTCCTTGAAGTGAATTTGTGTTACTTGGGTTATCCATTCTCAAATTGTTTAATAAATGCCTTTGCTAACCAAAATCACAGTGGCCATAGCCCAGAGACAATGAAGGGACAATTCATTTGTCAAAAATCTGAAACAAATGGCCCTCAAGAATCTGTTGTACCCAGACCAGGCATGTAGCTCAGTGGTGCTGCTGCCTGCTTAACAAGCCCAGGGTCTTGAGTTTGACCACAGTACTGAAAAAAAAAATTAAAAGAAAATATTGGGACCATTTAAATGCAAGCATTTGTTTGTTTCAGTTGGAAGTGCTGGAGTCTGAAGCCAGGGCCCTGAGGTTTGCCATGAGGCAATGCAAGATGAGTTTCAGTCATTAAACCCTGCTCAGTTCAGAGCTCCAGTGCATAGGGTGTCACATGTGTGCAACTTTTTTGTGTGGACATTTCTGAAGAAATCTACTATCTCAGAAATGCCTCACAAAAATGTCTTCAAGAAAGAGCTTTAATTAGACATTAAGAACCTCTACTAATAAGGTATGTAGGCATTTAGTTCAAAATGGATATGAGGTATATCAGAAAAAAAAATGAGAACATTTTCTCCTTTTCTGGCCCTGAAAATCAAATTACATTTTTAAATATTCGTATTTCTGTTCAATTCCTAACACAGCACATATTCAGTTCATTCAACCCCTAAATGCTGTATCATTTCATTAATTTTTACAGCTTCAGGTATCATACTGGTGTTTTAAGAAGAACACACCATTGAAATAAAGCAGAATAGCAATTTGGAGGTCCATAAAGCACTTGCTCCTCATGCCAATATCTCATCATCATTGTAAATTTGAGAATAAAATGAGCTTATTTACTATTTTAAAAGGAAATTATTTGAATTTATAGTCACCATTCACATGGGTGTAAGAAGCCACAGACAGCTGGGATGACGGCACGAATTCTAAGCGAACTGTTACCCTCTCTACCCATCCTGGCAGTGAGGAGTGCTACGGTCTCAGTCTGAAGCCTTATTTACTTCCACACAGTGATATAATTAGCTCAAAACAGGTATTCATATACATATGTGTCTACTTTGCATAGAACTCAGTGTTCTTTCAGCACAGGCCTTCTGTATGATAGATGGAATTTATAAATCATTATGTAATAAAATGACACACTTTCTCAGTACCTTTAGGTTGCAAGACTGAAGCATCTGTGAAGACAGGGATTTGGCTTTAAGGAGCCGATGGACTTTTGACAGACCGAGACATGAAAACAAAATTATCTGGCGGCTACACAGAATTTTGTAGAAGCATGTCCCCTTCAGGCTGAAGTGTTATGGAAGCCCTTTAAAATGCAGGTGCCGCACACTGGGATGAAGTTGTCAGCCTGATTACCAGAAACGGAGGTTCTGGAGGATCAAGGAGACTAAGATGGTAGGGATGCTTTGATAGGGGATGGCCGGATCAGCAGAGGGCCACGCTGGGGGCAGCACGGCCGTACTAGGGATGGGAGGGACCAGAGGCCCTTTATCTTCTTGCTTCTGTTGCAAATAACCTCTGAAGGGTGCTCTTGATTATTCTATATGCTTATGAGTTTTTAAAACTATGCAGTTGCTCAGAGTCTGTTCTGCTGTTCTTGCCAGCTGAACAAGATGCTTTCCATCTCTGAGCCTTGATTGCCTCAATTATAAAAATAAGATGATAACAGCCTCTGCCTTATAAAGTTCTTATAAGGTTAAGTGAAAAATGGATCAGAGAGCACTGGACAAATATTATCTTTATACTCTATCGAAAGGTCCCTACAAAAGAAATATTTTAATGATAACATGCAACCACTGTTTTACTCAGTCTTTCAGTAAATACTAGTTGAGTCGCTGTATATATAAGCTTATATTTTCAGGAGAAGACAGACTTTAAGCAAGTGGAGTCATCTCTCAATGTCTGTGGAAATGGATTTCAAGTTCTTTCAAAAAATGGTGTACAATTTGCATATAAACCATGTGTATACTCTCATATCCTCTAACTTATCCCTGGATTAATTTTAATACCTATTACAATATAAATAATATGTAGATACTTATTATATTCTATTTTTTAGGAAATAAAGGCAAGAAAAAAAACTATGCATATTCAGTGTGAATGCATTTTTTTCTTTTTTGAGACAAGGTCTTGCTCTGTATCTCAGGGCAGCTCTGAATTCACTTATGTAGCCCAGGTGAGCCTGGAACTCACAGCAGTCCTCCTGTCTCTGCCTCTTAAGTGCTGGGATTACAGGCATAAGCCACCATGCCCAGCACTGTGGTATATGGTACTGATTTCTGGTGGACTTGAATATCCACGCCCTGCATTGTTGTATGTGGTTACCAAGGATTGAACCTGGCCCTTGCACTTGCAAGGCAGGCACTGAAACCACTGAGCTAAATCCCTGGCCCAGGATGCAATTTTTCTCTAAGTATTTTTGGTCTGTGGATAATTGAAGTTGTGGTTCTGGAGTATGCAGGCTCAGAGGGCCTGCTACAGAGTGTTTTAAAATTTCATGTTGTGATGAGTACTGTAAAGGAAATAAAGAGGAAGCTACAACAAAGGGAAGTCTACTGTATATATGATAATTTTCATAGCTTAGCCCAAAAATTATGTTTAGTTTCTGTAAGGCTGCATTTTCAGTATATCATTTTTGTCAGTTTCATACCTCTGATTATGTGCCAATATTTTCTAAATACTTATTGCTTTTAATGATTAGAAATTACTAAGGTTGTTGCTTCATTATTTAGTAAATCAACCCCTTTCTGTCATATATTTCGGTGAGTCTCCAATACAGTTGCTATTACCAAAAACAGAGCAACATAAGTCTCTAGGCATCTTGTTCTTGCTCTTGAGAGAAGGAAAATCTCTACATGAAGGAGACCAGTATGTCACATATGTGCAGATGGCCACAGAGCTTGCTAAAAGTTCCCAGGAAGGAGTAAACTTTCGGTTCTCCATGACACCAGCACTGCACACATATCCTCCCTGTGTGTTTCTTTAATGTCCCTCCCACTGTATCAGCTGAATAAACTTCCAGCTATTCATTCTGTCAGTGGAAATTAGGTTTGCTTAAGAAATTGGTTCAGGGCCGGGGAGTTAGCTCAGTGGTTCCGGCGCCTGTCTTGCAAGCGCAAGGGCCCGGGTTCGATTCCCCGGTAACCACATAACAATACTGGGTGTGGAGACTCACACCCAGCAGCAACCAGTACCACATACCATAGTGCTGGGCGTGGTGGCTCATGCCTGTAATCCCAGCACTCGGGAGGCAGAGGCAGGAGGATTGTGATGTGAGTTGGAGGCTGAGCTCGTGGCCAGCCTGAACCACAAAGCGAGACCCTGTCTCAAAAAAAAAAAAAGAAATTGGTTCATATTATGCTAAATGATACTGTGAGTTCTTGCAAGACAGAAGCTTCCAAAACACCTTGCACATGGCTGGTGTTGTCAGTATTGAATTTCAATTTTTTTGGCTTTACTGTGTCCAACAAATTCTTCTCATGTGACAGCCATCTCACCCATAGAGAATGAAGAATTAAGAACTCAACTAGGTTCCCTAGACTAGAAATCTAGTGTCCTTCTTGTTTGGGTGTAGGGTCCAAGGAAACAAGGGTCAAGCAGAGGATAACAGTTGATTGGTAGAGTTCTTTTCTGTACTGCTGGTATAGTCATGGCTTTATGCTTTGACTAAAGACATTAATTGCAGCTTTAAAAAAACCAAGAGAAATATTCAACTGGAGAACTTTATCACACTTAAGAGGGAAGTGGAAATAGTTATATACTTCCTGTACCATTGCTTTTTGGATTTTAGCATTAAATCAGCAGTCAGCAACTAATGCCAAAGAAGTATATACAACATTTCACTATTTGAGATTGCAAAGCACTTTCTTCATGGTCCCACCATGCCTCACACCCTTCCCTGTAGTTATAAACCTAGGAGAGCTTGAATCTTCACTTCTAGAGCCCTTCTGGGATACAAAACAGCTCCTCCACTTGTGTTCTTAAGGACACACACACGAGATCATGAGCAAATGCTATTTGCATGCCTCTGCCTAAATTAAAGTGATCAGTCTGCCCTGGTGACTTTAATGGAGGTAATCACCAGCTCATATTCATGAACAAATTGATGTGTCTGCTTCATAGCTGAATCACTCAGCATAAATCTCTACCCTTCATATATAAAAACCTCAGTTGCTTAAAATAATGCAATAAAGCATCACCTAATGCTTTCTTGATACTGCGCATCAATAATACATGGTTATGTGTAAAGGATAGGAGACGCTTATCATGGTGTTATTGGAAAGTATACAATGAATGTGATGCCTTTTTAATTACTAAAGGCCCCCTACAACTTTGTTTCTTCCATCTTTACATGAAAGAATTGAAATGTTATTACTCTCCATAATAATTTTCTTTTTCAGAGTCTCATGTAAGTAAATAAAGTATTCACTTTTCCAGGGAATAAAACACGCTGGCCTTCAGGTATGTGGGCTGCATATTAGTAGGATGGACACTCCAGGTTCTGGCTTGGCTGATGGAGAAGAATAGCACTGAACCATCCAGTGCTTGACATTTAGCAGGTGCCAAGGAGTGTAGGCACAATGAGGCCCTGGGTGAATAAATATGTGTAGTAACTTTCCACAGCCTCACACACTTCAACAAAGCAAGTGAGAGTGTGAATTCATAGCCATATCTGCAGCATTTAAGGAGTCTTAACCATTTTAGCCAATACTGGACCTAGGACTTCAGCCCCTTAGGCCTATGCTTCTGACTTAATGAGAAAGACAATCAAGAAACCCCATATATCTCTTAGGTTGTCTTTTAGATGTGTGGGAAAGAGGGTGTGCCTCTCCCAAGAGACTCTGCATCCTGCCAAGGTACATTGGAAGCCCTCCTGTCACTGAAGGCTTCTCATTCATACTGACCAGTGGGAAACTTTCTGGTCTAAACTCCTTCCGACTTCCTGGCTGCATCACTGAATACTATTTATCACATACTACTCTTTGTGAACTATGTAGGTGGCTGGACACAAACATAAACATAGAAGTGGACTCAACATAAACACCATGCATTTTCAGGTAATTCTCAACAATTTCTTTGAGGATAATGGTAGAGTTTCACTCATCCTGGTGGTCCCAGGGTCCCTCCATAAGACTTTGCACACAGCAAATTTGAATAAGGCACCAAGGAAGGCTTGCTATCCTAGGTTATTTCTGATCTTCTGCTCCCATCTGACCTTATCTTTCCTGAGTGCTGCTCTTAATGTTGATTGTTTGCTTAGCAAAGGATGCTCTTTGATTAATCAAAGTAGTTATTCAGTAAGGTCATATTTTTCCTCAGAGGTAAAATAACAACTTGACCCAATTAAAGTGTTCCGGAGTCTTCAAGAACTTGGAGTGAAAAGTACACTGGGCAAACTGGGCTTTCCCTCTGCCTCTTGGGGACATCTGAATGAGAGGCAAGCCACTGTGGAAATATGATGAGAGTTTTTCTACTCCAACTTCACCTAAAACTCCTTTCGACTTCTACCTTCAATTGATCATCTGTATTTCTAAGTAGTTTTACTGGGACCAGTGTTTATCCACTTACATCTAGTCTACAACTGTTTTTGTACTGCAATGGTAGAGTGGAATAGCAATGACAAAGATTAGATGATGCACAGGTCAAAAATAGCTACTATCTAGACTTTTATGTAAAAAAATCTTGCCAATATCTAGTTCAGACGGAAACTTGAACAGAGTCAGCTATTTAGTTCCATCAGACTTGTCAGATTTGTTGATGAATCTTTGTAACAAGAAATGGGGCAAGCATCAGATTATAGTATTTATAACACAAGTACATTAGTAAAACTATATTAAGAAGGGGCACATATTTTTAACAAGTACAAACAGGTGCACTCCTAGATATACTTCATGTTATTAAATCATAAAAAAAGGAGGTGGTGGGACTGGAGCAGCACTCCCAGAAGCACCCCTACAATGCACTCCATGGACCCACAGGCAAACCCCAAGTTTTCCACAGCCCCACATCAAATCTGGGTCCCTCTGCCTCCTGGGGACATCCAAAAGAGAGGGTATCAGAGAGTTCTTCATGTCTTCAACATGAGAGCCATTACATAGGACAGGAGAGAGCATCCAAGTGCCGCAAAGTCATCCGAGGTCCAGAATCTCCTTACCACTGGCTCAAAATTATGCCAGTTCTCTGGTTATCTGCCTTCATACTCTGGTTTCAAATACCTGCTTCACATTCTCCTTTGCTTAAGAGCAATCATGAGTGTATTTTCCTGGCTTGTACCATTGTTAATCCACCCTATATGCTCTTCCCTATGTGCGTATACCTGCTGAAGCTGCTGCAAGTCTTTCCTGCTTACATATACTTATACAAGACCTTATGGTTTCAGCTAACACTTTCATAAAACTCTCACATGTTAGAGAAATCCCTTATCAAGAGTCCTCTTTTCTAGAGGCCACAATTCCTAATATGTGCCTACACATGTACAAACTATCGCCTCTAAGTCCAGTGAATAAAGTACCCAGTGCACGGGTGTTCTCCTTCCACTTCTGCTATGTTTTCATATTGTTGCTCTCACCTTAGAGAAGCCAATCAGAAAGAGACCTTGAGGATAATTTCTCTGTCCTAGTGCTCTCCAGGTTTATCCCATTGTAAGAACTGCCCAGTGTTGCTTGTTAAGCTTGCATTTTACCAGGAGATTCTGAAGCTGGACATTGGCCAGTGCCCTAACAACTTCTTGTCTAAAAGAGTCTCCAAGTGGTGCTTATGAGAAGACAAATTTTGGGGGAAAAAAATCAAATACATGGCTGGCAACATCAGCCTCATTTCTGAATTTGTAAGAAATGCAGATTCTCCAATCTGATCCTACCTCTTCTGAAAAAGAAACTCCAGGGATGGGGCCGAGCTATCTCTGTTTTAACCACTCTGAGGAGAGGCTGATACACGCTCATGTGAGAGATGCACAGACAGCAGAGTTCCTGTGAGGTGCTATCTTCTCATGTCGAGGAAACAAATTCCCCCTACACTACATCTATTTTGCTGCCTTCTTAAAAAACTATCCTCATATCATCACTTCTCACAAGTCTATAAAAGTAAGTAGTTCAAGAGTTTTTCCAACACTTTTAATTAGAGAAGCCTAATTACTATCATCATTCATGAGTATTCTGGGTAAGAGTGAGAATCTGTGATTTGATATGAAAAGCACATTTTTTGAGCACTCAGGGTGGTAAAGTCAGCTGGGCAGCGCTGCTTTCAGACTCTCTCCCTGGGATGGAGCCATATGTGCACACAATGGCCATTAAAAAAAAAAATCACCCACCAAACTTCAAACACTGTTAAGAGTGATGGAGAAGAGGATAAAAATCCAAGAGGTTCTTTATCTCTAAGACTCTTAGAGAACTTCCTCCTCTTGAAGCTCAGAATTATGCTAAAATAAGTATAATGAGTGAGCAAACAAATGAAAGAGCAATGTCTTTTCACTCTTTAGTCTTTTGGGCTTTCCTTCTCTGCTACACTTTGATTAGACTGGGGTGACAGTACCCAGTTAGATGTTTTAGGACAACTTTGGCTACTTTCTTTACTTGGAGACACAAGTGGTAGTAAACTAGCCAGAGGCAAAAGTATTTTGTGTGCCACCATCCTCACATCTTCCCATGATGCACAGGATGTGTTTTCTGAGTCATCAGTTAGATGGGCTTGCTGTGCCCACAGGAGGGCCCTGACCTAGGATCTGGAGTCTGGGGAACTGGACCACATGCTAAGACAAGCCAAGAAAGAGGCTGTGTGTGGATCCTGAATTGGTCAGTGCCTCTTTGAATCTGAATAGGCTGGATCTTTACAGTCAGTTTTACTGTGTCTGTGCCACTTTCCTCCATGGCTATAAATGGAGAGGGAGTAACTCCACAGTCAAGTTCAGCCACCAATAATGACTGTACTTATGTGTGAGGAACCGCTGGGAGAAGAACTGGATTCAGGGCCAAAATAGAATGAGATTAAGCCTGCATTTCTGATCTCCATCCTCAGCATCCAACTTTTACCTTTGTTTTCTCTATCATTGCTTTTCATTTTCATCATGTTAGGTTTCTCTCACAGTTGATGAAGAAGGAAGTAGCTCCATTTGTTTCATTGGTGCTATGCTCTGTAAGAACAGTGCCTGCTTTACCCCTCGGTGGGACTGCATGGGCACATTACACATGCCTGGGACCTGGGAACAGACTCCAGGTTCACATACTGCTCTTGTGACTTGTGAGCTGCAGGATCAGAGCAAGTTACTTAGCCTTTAGCTTCCAGCTCATTGTAAAATAGTACAAATTACACCTACTTTTTAACAACAAATGAGCATCATCTAAGAATCTACAAGATGTACTTTGCAGTTAGGCTGCAGGAACTCAAGCCTGATGATTCCTCTGCTTACTCTTGTGTGACTCCAGGGAAGCTATGGACCTCTCTGTCTCATTTCAGTCATAAAATAAGAATGATGACAATAACAAATTCTTGAGTACATAAAGATGAGAAAATACATAAATAAAAGAAGGAGGATCACAGATTCAAGCCCAGCCTTAGCAATTTAGTCACTTAGCTAGACTCTGTCTCATTTTTTTTAAAATGGAGGGGAGGACATGGGGATATACCTCAATGTGAAGGTTCTAGGTTCAACCACTAGTATCACCCAATAAAAATCAACAAAACCTCATACTGTGAGAGCAATCCATGTAGGCTGGGATAGGAACACAGGTGAGAAGTGTGTGTGTGTGTGTGTGTGTGTGTGTGTGTGTGTGTGTGTGTTTGTGAAAGTCTTGTGGGATATGTCATTTAGGAAAAGCTTCAAAGAGGTAAGTCTCACACTTGCAGTAGAGCAGACTGTCAGATCAACAAAGGGGTCACAGCAAAAATAGAGGTTGGGAAATAGGGAAATACTCTGTGGAGATGGAAGAGTGTGAGGTGGAGCAGAGAGCCTGGTATTTGGTGACTGGTGAGCAACTCAATGAGACTGAGTATAAGGGGAGGATCGCTAGGTCATATGGCAGGAGGAGATGTCAGCATTAAGAATGGTAGAACTTGCATTTTTAGCTTTAGGGGGTGGGAGTGCCTTAAGCAGGGGAGTGATGTTTGCACAAAAGCATAGAAGCATTTAGAGACCTGTTTGGAAGATTTGGAGGAACACAAGACAAGGCATAGGTCTGCTTGAAGTGCTGTATTCTTCTGGAAAGGAAACACATACCTGCTACATGCAAAAAGATAAACAAGGTGTATGGTGGATGATTCAAATTTAAGATGTTATGAGGTACTGCTTCTGACCCCTAACTTAACAAATGCTTGCAATGCGACTCGATAGGAGAAGACATTTCCTATGATCATGCAGCAGGTCAAGTTCTGAGCCATGCATAACCCTTGCCCTTAGCTGTTTCACTGAGCGCCATGTTCTCTTGAGATGCAGTCCATAGCTACAGCTGATACTTCTGAAGGCCAAGAGGAAGTACATCCGATCCTGTGCCCATTCAGGCTCTGTTCATGCTCTCTTACTCTATTCAAAGGGTAAGCACAAGCCCCACATATTTCAGGAAGATTTTCTCCAACAGACCACTGAGGCCAACAGGATTATCCTTGTCATCTTACAGTACCAGTGCACAGAGTTTATATCAAGGTGGGTACATTACAACTATTACCCTCCTTGGAAAGCTCACTTCCCCATTTCTACCAGCTTTTCTGAAATGACGACCATCCCTTCTCTTTTGCATTATAAACCTAGTTTGAGATACAGTACTGGGAGCACTTGAGGCGTGGCCCCCCTGCTGCCTGTGTTTCTACCAGCCGCCGAAGCTCCCTGCCTCATTCTAGAAGAGACCCTAGCTCTAAATAAAACAGAAACGACCCCTCTGAGGAATAAATACTGTCATTTGGGTTTAATGTCAGCAATAAGAATTGACTATGTCTATCGTCTTCTTCCCACTGCCTCCCTGTAACTTTCTTTTCACACAGACCTACCATTATCACCAAATCACTAACATTTGCTTCCTCACACTCCTGCCAGCTTGCCGATCATCCATGTGGAGTGTCTCATCTCAATTTGCAGCTCTGTTTTTTACATTGTTTCTGACTCTGTCAAGTCCTTCCCTCCACTCACTCAGCCCAACCTCGTATTTACTCAGCCCTTGCCACATCCACACCTGAGCTTTCCTTTCTGCACATCAGTCTCTCTGAAGTCTGCTCTCCTCTTCTGCCTCTGTGAGATGCTCAGGATTACTAGAATTGCTTTTGTTTTAACTAGGCAAAGTTTCCCATTGCTATCCAGCCATGGGGTATATCTTCAATACTCTTGTTAAAAAATATCGCCCACTACTGTGGTCCTAACTATGCCAACCTGATTTGAGAACATTCAGTGTGGCCTTAGCCTCTCACCTCCTTCCACTCTGCCTCTAGTTTGTTGGGTTGGTTTATTAGACAGCTTTGGACAATTGTCATACAATCTACTCCAAGAGGTGACTCAGCCCCCAAAAAGCTCCCCTATTTTGCCTGGTTTAGATTCACTCACAGCTAAACACCTGCCCAGTCTCTTAGTTACCAAGAAAACTAAGGTTCGTATTCAGTTTTCAAATGAAGTTTGCCATCTTTAACTACAAGGCATCTCAAGTTGCTTCTTTCTCCATCCATTTGCCACTGTCCCAGGTCAAACCTGTGGTAACTTCCACTCTGATTATTAGGAAGAAACACAACCCAGTTCAGAGAATGCCTGAGCCTATCCTGGATCTCCAGCTTTTTAAATAGAGGGGTGGATATGGGGATATACCTCTCTGTGTCCCTTCACTGCCCTGATCTTCTTGCCACAGTGGACTGCAGCCTTCATTCAGGGCTGTCTTTCAGATTTCTGCTTGAAGAATTTTTAAGAACAGCTGAGCCTCATGTGAGCAGCCCATTTTTCTGGTGGAGCTGAGTCTCTCAGCAACTAAGTAAGACCTCATGGGAATTTACTGCACCTGGATTTGGACTTTGGGCATGACCTCCATTCAGAACTAGAGAATGTAGGAGCTCCTTGACAGAAACAAAGGACACAGATCTTTCTTGTGTGGAGCTTCCAGGAAGACAAATGAACAAATAACATGAACTAATAATGGAGATATTGTCTCCCCTGACTTTTATACATATAAAATCTCCAACCTTACTTCTTTTCTTACCTGCTCTCTCTTCAGTTATTTATTCCATGGGGGCAGTTATTTATTTACCCATGACTTCTTTAGTTGAATAACCCAGTCCCAATTAAGCTATTCAGTGCATTAGTTCCACATTGTGACAGTAATAAACAAGTCTAGAGTCTTAAAACCTCATAAATTTATTGTGCTATATTTGTGAAGGTCAGAAGTTTGGAATGGGTTTTATTGGGTTAAAAATTCAAAGTTCTAGTAGGGTTGTGCTCCCTTTTGGATGCTATAGGACAGACTACCTTCTCCAACAGATAGTGGCTACTCATATTCTGTGGCTCATAGCCCTTTCCTGCAGTGCCCAGTGAGATATTCCTCGCTCTGTGTCACTGTGATACATCTCATCTGTTTCTCTCTTTACTCTATAAGATCCCTTGTGACTACACTGGATCCACCTGGTTAAATATCACATAAGCTGACTTTCTTATCATAAACCCAGCTCTTCATTCTACCTGAACATTTAATTCTCTTTGTTCCACATAAACTTATTTAATGACTCCGGGAATTAAGATAGTGGAATCTTTGGGGAACAATGACTCGTCATATTGTTTTATATAATATTTAAAACTGTGATCTTGTTTTAAAGGGCTGGCTCTTCATCTTCCCCTTTTGGAAGCCTGGCAACTCGAATGAGGATAAGGAGGCTCTTGCTTGGCTTCCTTTTGGCTCTCTCACTTAGAGGCACCCTCGACTTGCTAGCATGTATTTCCTAATGACTCCAGGACTGGGCAAGTTAAGGAACAAAAGAAAAAGGAGAAAGAAGTCTGCTTTTCACTACAGAGTGATGCTCCCCAGCACAAGTGGCTCTGCTTGCTCGGTGCCATCACACCTGTCCCTCCTAGACCTCCGCCCCCAGGCATCTAGTAATACCTTTAGATTTCTGCTGAGCTTCACCCACTGACTGAACAGCCATGTTGAATGGGACCTTGGATTACTCCAAACTGATTCGCCTCACCTAAGATGGAAATTACTTCTTTACTGACATACATGAGAGACGCAGACAAATCATGAGCCAACTCCTCAGATCTTCCCTGCAGCAGCACCACAGACTGCGCCCTATTCTTTAGATTCTCCAAGGAGGATGTGATACAAATTCATATGTTGGAAATCTAATCCCAGTGTGATGGTAGTGGAAGGTGGAGTTTTTAGGAACTGACTACTTATGGAGTCAAAGCCTTCATAAATGGTGACAATGCCCTTACAAGAATAGAGCAGAGAGCAAGCTAGATCTCCCTCCACCACATGAGGCTATGATGACAATCTGTCATTTGCAACTTGGAAAAATATCTTCCCCTAAACATGATTAGGTTTAGTTCCAACCTATTATTATCCAATGCTGTTAGTACAACGACCCCAGCATCCAGATCTATGAGAAGTTAACTTGCGATGATCAGCCACTTAATTTACAGCAGTTTGTACAGCAGCCCTTGAGGGAAAGGGGAACCTATTCCTCTGTGTTCCCCACTGGCATAAGAGAAAGTTTTCCAGTTCTCTGTCAAAGCCCATTTCCCTTTGCTAAGCTTCTGTGGCTGCCACAGTACATCATCAGCCTTCTCCAAAAATTTCTTCCTTCTCATATGCATGTATTGATCATTTCTGGGCTCCGTGTGGGTAGAGGTATTAAAGTTCATCAACCTGCTTTCAGCCAGCTGCTCAGTACAGCACACCTCTCGGTCTCACACTTCACTGTGGAAAGTGACTCAGTTTAAATTTCTATTTTAACAGCTTTCATGGAGGTGGAGGGATGAGGGAATCCGAGAAGCACAGAAGTTAGTCCCCTCATATTGGATGGAAGGCAGAGGCCTCTAAACAGCAGGACCTAAGACTGTTGATAAGACTCTAGCAGAGAAAACAGACAACAGACCACGTGGGCAGAGAATGACAGGCAGGACAGTCCCCTGAGTGTGCTCCAGGACATGTTGTTCCAGATGATAGTCTCATGGAGAGTCAGTTCCCCCAAGTAAGAACACGTCCGTGACAGGCCTGCCTCTGACTGAGATCTGGCCCTCTTAGTACCTAGTTGCTTCAACAAATCCATAGCTCTCTACCCAGACTGTTGAGCTGTGTGCCATTTAGGAGGAAAAGGACTGCACTGGCATTTAATCATCCACTATACTCTAAAGAAATAAACTAAATAAGCAAGTTGGCTTTTGGATAATTATAAAACATTCTGGGATGCAGAATCCAGGGGAGGTCAGAACAGACCAGGTCAAGGATTTAATTCCAACCTATTATTATCCAAAGCTGAGAGTTCTGGTCAGGCCACATGCTGGGGAGTGACAGTGCTGTTCTCAATACTTATGTAATATCGAGGCATTTTTTTTTAAAAGTGACTCATGATGTTAAAGTTAAAAGAGGATTTAGAGAGCATCTACATGGAGAACTCAAATGTGATCTTCTCTTTTTGTTCATTTATGGCCACATCAGGACTGAAACCAGGTGCCCTGAGTACCAACCTAATCATCCCCTCACTTTTTTGGTCTGGATTTGGCAATGGGATTCTATGCTTCATCATTTCATCAGCAAAAAGAACAGTGCACAGTAATTGTCAAAAAGTGCTTCTAGAACTTCACAATGCTAATCGCCTTTCCTCCAGCATTTCCCTTTTTGCCTCCTCAGCCACATCTTCTTTCCATCTCAGATGCTGCTTGATTTTGTAATGCAAATCTCTCTCTCTGTCTCTCTGTCTCTGTCTCTGTCTCTCTCTGTTTCTCATACACACACGTCTTTTATGTGTATTCCTTCATCAAATCAAGCTTTAGGTATTTCTTTTAGATTTTCCTTAGCACCTTAAAAACTTACTAACTGTACCTTTCTTCATTTTTTCAAAGAATGCTGCCTATGGGTTCTATAGAAAAGGAAAGAAGGAAGAAAGGAAGGAAAGAAGGAAAGAAAGAAAGAATGAAAGAAAGAAAGAAAAAAGGAAAGATTTCTATTCATGTGTTAGTGAGTAAATCTGTTTACCTTTTTAATTACTGAAGGGCACCAATGAACAGAAACCAGTGTCACTGTACAAATACCTAACTGAATACTAGAAAGATGGTAGGTATAGGTTCTCAAGAACTAAAAGAGAAAGGCAAATACTAGGTTGCATAATATTTTTAAAAATAGTAACAAAATATAAGCTTCCCCATAAAAAATCAGAAATCAAATTTTTCTTGAAAATGTAATGGTACTCATATTCAAGATAAGAATGTTTAATAGTCATATAGGGAAAAAACTCTACTAAATATGTTTTATGCTAGATAAAATTTCATCCACATAATTACTATTGCTGAAAACAAAGGTACTGACACTGCAGACCATCCAAAGACTGAGGATTAAAGCCACCAGGAAAGATAGCCAAGGGGTTAAAGGTTTAGGCAGAGACTCCAAAGAAAAGAGCATCTGTGCATTGATGTGCACAGGCTTCATGAGGTAAGTGCTGGAGAAGGGGACTTCTCTCTGCTCAGAAAGACAGGAAGGGCATGGAATGTTCTTGGGCACTTGGAGACCTTCTAGTATCATAGCCAAAATCTGTTCTTGTGTGGGTGTAGGAAGAGGAGGAGAAACTGACAGATTGGGGAAATGATGTTCCCAAACCAGGAGACCAGATTGATCCAATTATTCTATCATAACACACCATACCTACCAAGAGATCACCAACTCATCCTGATTTTAACTAAATGAATTTTCACCATTTACTTAACTGAATTGATAAAATATTCTTCCAAAGTCTGTACAATAATCCCCCAGGTTCTCAAACTATCATACTACAGATCAGATTCAAGCTTTTAAAATGAGTATCTTTACCAGAAGTTCAACAGTTTTACTGTCTGCAGTCTGCCTGGCATGTTCAGTTCATGGCCAACAGGCTGCTTGCCTTCTTTTATAAAATGTTATGATAAAGCATAAAAATGGAAGTTCTCCTACATACATATATATATATATATATATATATATATATATATATATATATATATATATATACTAGTTTTTGTGTTAGACAATTCTTTGCTAAATGCAGCCTAGGCAAGCCAAAAAGTTGGATGTTTGCTGTGCTTTAATGATGAGCCCAAGAGTTAATCTATGCATTTTTCCATCACCTGAAGGCATTTGATTTGTAATTCCTACAAAAAACACACTTCAGGGAAGTGAGTATCTGGTTAGTGTGATGCATATAGACAGACCAAATTTGCTAATGAAATTTGAGAACAAAGCAAGGCATATAAAGTTTAGGCTACAAAGAATTTAAAAGAAAATGTATGGAGAAAATGTTACTATGATGCACTGAACTTCCAAAGTCAGACATAATTTGGGGTCATGTGCCCAAGGGTTTTTCTGAGTACCCTTGGGTGTGGTAAGTTTCTTCTGTGTTACCCTTGGGTCTCTCTTAAATCTCATTGAATTCTTTCATCACATCGCCTGCCTTGTAGGACTCTTCCTCTCACCTGGTGATTGAGGAGTCAGAGGATGAAGAACAGCCTGTCAGGGCTCCTGGCATCCAGCAGGCAATGGTCCAGGCTGAGACACCGGGCCAGCGCATAGCTGGGCCTCAGGGTCTCCGGGCCTCAGGCAGCTGACCCACTTTCCCCACAGCAGCACCGACCATTGTTTCTACAGACAACACAGATTTTTAATCAGAGCAGTGAGAGAAAGGCTCCCTTCGCAGAGCCCCCAGCCAGTCTGTCCATCTGTCGGTGGTCCTCACCTTGCCCAGTCATTCTGAGTTAACTGCTCCTTTGCCTCCTGATGTGTCTGAAGGGAAATGAGCCTCCAGGGCTGACAGTTAGAAATTAATTTGATCGATTTATTTTCTGTGTTCTACGTTTCGGGTGCAAATGGTTTCTCCATCCTGATGGAGGACATTTATACTCGCCCATTCTCAGAAAACAAATTTATAGTGCCTAACTAACAGAATTCTTTTGCTGAAGGTCAGACACAAATGTTCCCATCCATCTCCCTTTACCTTTCTGAGCTGCACTAAGTTGTTTTCCTTTTTAATTTCAGAGTAAAAGAAAGATTGTTTGTTGGGGAGGGGGTGGAGATAGGTTGAGAGAAAGAAAGAAGTTGGAATTTAGGATCTTAGGAGTTTTCTCCTTATATAAAAAAACTCAGTATACCTCTCATGAGAGGAATGAAGTTAAGAAATGAAAACCTCTTCTGATCTCACATGGAAGAGAAAATTTCAGTAATGCTTTATTCAAGTCAAAAGAACATCATTAGGTAAAGACTATTAATTTAGTACTTTTAGACAAGTGGAATATGACACTTAATTTGCCTGTATCTCTTGCTCACTTGAGAGCAAATTCTGTCCTTGGCTAGTAACTTCCAGAGACTAACATGAGAATTAAACAAAGATGATGAGGATTATAAATGGTTAATCTCATTTTCTCAGCATATGAAACTCTTTATTGAAGATGAATATTTTTGGCTTTGACTTAATACTGAGAAAGTCCACTTGCTCCTGCGAAAATAAGTTGATATTCCTTTGGTGCCTGGCACTGCTCAGCTATGCATAACATAGCTGGTCTGAGTCAGTGGTGCACTTTCTAGGGGGAACTGGTCAGTCAAGAGCGCTAATGCTCAGAGATCAGGGAGTATGTCACATAGCGCTGGCATCTTTTATCTAAACAGCACCGTACACATGGGCAATCCTGCCTCTTCTTACTTTCCACTCTTCTACCCTGGGGAGAAGAACCTGATTTTGCTTAAATATTCATGGCACAAAGTGGCCAAAGGAGAGGTGCACAAGAGCCAGTCAGCTCAGTTTGGAAACAGATATTTCTCTGAACACATCCAACAGGCAGGAGAAGCAGCACAGAGCCTCTCCTGGCCCAGAGATGTTCCACTTGGGTGGTTCTGAGCATTGTGCTGCTCGGGAGATGTGTTCTGCATAACGAATCCCACTGCTTGTCTCAGATGAGAAGGAGGTCATCGAAACACCTAGCCAGAAAGGAATCAAAGAAGGAAGAGGAGAAAGCAAAAATAGAAAAAAGAAAAGAAAAGGAAGTGCATAAGGAGAAAATATATCTAACCTTTAGAAAAAATAAACCTGATACCTCAGGCTTCGACTTGGGAGTCTTGTCGGGCCTGACTGTAACAATGAAATGACATGCATTTCAGTGACACTGAGGCTTTTGCCATTCATGTGGAATCCGAAGTCTCAATTGATTTTGGCTAAAGCCACCAGACCTTGAGTATTATCCTCTTCAGTTTTGTTTTCCACAAAGCAGAACAAAGCATAAATTAGGTCTCTGGTTTCTATGTTTCTTTACAAATCTAAGCTCATGTGGTGAATAATGGAAAACACATTTCAGATTTAAAGAGTACATAACGAAAGTTTCTTTTAAGCATTAGAGAGGAACAAATGGCTTCTCATCCTGATGCAGCTCAAGAGAAAAAGATCCCAGTGTCAGCCCTCAGCAATTGAAATAATCAATTTCAAGAGAAGTAAAGAGGCAATAATATTGTTGAGGTGTCACAAAGTCATCTAAGTCCTGGGTTCTTCTTTTTGAGTTTCAATTTTAGCTTCTGAGTCAGAAGTATTATTGTTTTTCTGACCTATCCAGGAGAATAAAAGAAGAGACTGTCAAAATTCGCCTTTTGTTCTCTATGACTAGCAATTAATTATCATCTGGTTTCTACTTTGTGTTGAGGTTTTGAGACAGAGAAGAGAAATTTCCATCAGAGAGAAGAGAGTTGGGCATTCTCTGGTCAGTTAGCAGAATTTAATTCCAGGGAAGAAATCCTTTGTGAAGCTCATAAGAATAGGCCTGAAAATGAACCATTTTCAAGGGAAGAAGAGAAGGAACGGCAGTTCACCTGGAAATTATAGGTTCCCTGAGATCTATTTCACATACTTGAAGGTTTTTTGTTCCCCCAAGAATGCACATAGAAATCTCCCTGTAAAAGGAGAAATCAAGGACTTGAGGCATTCCTTCCCAGAACCTTGCTTCCCTAACACGGTGCTGCCTACATAGGCAGGGAATACAAAACAACAACAAGCCAACAAAACTCAGTAGAGAAAAATGTTAATCAAGTGGTAAGTGGTTGAAGAGGGGGATACAATGTGATTCAGGAAGAGAAAAACAAAAAAATAAAGGCTTTCCATGGAGAAGGAGTTCCAAATAAATTACAGACACTGAAGAAGGAATATTCTCCTATTACATATATTTATACTCACCTATTACATACATTTATATATTACATATAAAAATATCCCCAAAATAGTTTAGATCCTAGTACTATCCCATGGCATGACTGTTTCTCCTAACAAATGTCTAACTCCTTTACTTCTAAGTCATACAAGATTTTCCCTTTTTTCTTGTGGTTGAATGGGGCCCTGTGGCTACTTCTGGCTAATGAACTTGAAATAGAAATTATAAGTGTGACCTCTGTGATGAAACTGAGACCATGTAGAGGATGTTTTCCTTCCAGCATGTGACCATCAAGATGAAGATAGCAGCACCAAGATTTTGAAAGGTGTTCTGTTATTACATGTAATCTGACTTCTCTTCACTGGCGACTCAACCACACATGCAGATAAAGAAATATAAAGCTGTGTGGTGTACAACATTCTTGAGAGAAATGAAAGAAAGCCGGTGGAAAATGGTTCTCACATCCATCCAAAGTATCTTAGACTGTGTACCTGAAGTGACATATGGCATCTGGCAAGAATGTGAACAGTCTCATGTGCTAAAGTGCAGAAGAATAACTGTCATCTCCAGAAAAACAAAGAGAAACTTGAGCTGTATGTCTTGGAGTTAAGCTTTCAGAAGAAAACTGAAGGAAGAGAAAAAGCCAGGCATATTGCTTCTCTCTCTACAGTTATGTTCCTGATATAGGAGCTAAACAGATGAGATGATGTTGAGGAGTATGGATTATGATCAAAGACCACAGGATCCTGCAAAGCAAAAGATGCATCTTCAGAGTGGAAAGGAAGCTCTCATGAGTATTCTCCTTTATGCAAGCAAAGGTGCCATAATTCAAAGTGGTAAAGGATGAATAAATGCCAGAAAAGTAGCTCAAAATGAGGCACTGTCTACACAGGAAACCAAATTTTGTAGTACAGGGAGTACATTTTTTATGATTGCAAATATTGGTTCTTCACTGAAGGGTTAAAACTTCCAAGCACAGTGCATAAGGAGACACCTGTGGCATTAACATTGTATGTAGGAAATGTCTAAGGTTAAAACATACTTTTAAAAGACTCCCTAGGGAGACAACAATAAAAAAAATATCTAAGGAACATGGACATAGGTAAATAAATTTGACTTTTATAGGGAGAGAAAGATGTACAAAGTGAATAAGACAAACATTTATAGCCACACATACATGCCAAAGCATAAAAAATGTGTATAATAAACCAGGTCGGTCATTTTATAATGTTAAATACATCTGAAGACAACTTTAAATATCACTCAGTTCTTGATAGAAAAGATCCCTAAGCTTTTTCTCTCATCTTCTACATACATTCTAGAAGCTCATTAAAGAATGCTCATCCTGTTTTCTCTTATTCAAACAAAAGGAATGCATTCCTAAGTTTATATTTGAAAGATGAAAATCCAGAATATCAACCAAAGAGTCACTTCAATTGATCCTTTAGATTTTTATTTTTAACCCTATTTTTTGTGAACTCTGCAGTACATAAGGTTCTAAGCTCAGTCCTTTACTTTTATGAACTTCAGGAGATTACAGTTATATTGTTCCAAGGATCTTTACTTATATTTTTTATATTTTCATATCATCTCACAGATAAAAGAACAAAATCCAGAGAAAAATCCACAGTAATTGCTTCCTATTTATTTTTAACAAAGTCACTATGTGGAAATTCTAGACTGTAGTAGAAGTTCTACTCTTAAAAAATGCAAGTAAACAGCGAGCCTGTGGAGAAGCTGATACCCCATCACTATAAAATTTGACTAATCTGCAATTCTGTGTCTGATGACAGCTGCCAGACAATATAAATGTGAGACAAAAAACAGATGTCTTCATTCAGATTTTATTGAGTATGTCCCGAATTCAGGTTTAAGGATTTCATCAACTCCACATATTTTGTCAATATAAAGTGTCACAACCTCATTTATGAAATAAAGATTGAAGAAGTAGGTAGCACAGCATCCGTTTGAAGAGTGCTTCCTACACTAGGGGAAAGCGTTTTACATTCACAGTACATGACCTGCGATCTGATCTCAGGCAGGATCATGGTAAACAGTGTTTAAAACCCTTTCCTTCCCTACAGTTTCTAGGGGTAGCTCTATATAATCACTTTGGACAACAGGGTTCAAACTTATACATAGCTGATGTTGATAGACAATTTAGAAGTTTCCCTGAAAGAAAGATTTCTAATGTTTTTTTTTTAATCTCTGAAGCTGGGATTATACATTGTAATGCTTGCCAGATTGAGCTACAAATGGATTCACTTTGAACTTTGACCTATGAACAGTGCAGCAGTCATAAAATGATGGGAAGAGTAATGCAAGGATTAGTTAGTTTACTTCCTAGTAAATGACTGGGGACCTCACAGCAAAAACTTCCCTTCTCTGTAGGTTTTCACTGTTCTTTTGCAACATGTGTAACCACCAATGCCTTTCCTTCTCTGATGTCGTATGGGAGGAAAACGCAATAATTTTGGGAAAGATAACACAATTACTTTTTATTAACAAAGATATAATCAAGAACAGAATTGTTTCTGTGAGTGAATTTGATAGAGCACATATAATGTACAATCTCTCAATACATAGAGTATAGTGGGAAGCAGGAAGGCAAAGACAGACGACATTTAGAAAAGTTGATGTATTCAGAGATTATGGATAATACTGCTTCATTTTGCAATCCCTATGCCCAATATAAGAATAATACAATACTGTTTCCCTGAACCCTAAAAGGTCTAAATAATGCCAATAAGTGGATCTTGTGTTCATATACTATACTGAGTTTTGCAGCCAACTAAAATTAAGGGAACATACACCCTGCCCTGTAGTCTTCACTATGGAGTAATGAGAGCTTGAATGGCACACAGGTGTCAACAAAGCTGACACAGTGAAGGATTTAGTGTAGTGGAAGCAGAACTGAGGAAGCTGTTATTTCTTTCTTGAGAGGGTTGCTAAAGTGATACTGCATTCTAAGGCCTACACATCCCCAGTTACACAATGAAAGTAGTGGAATAGGGAAAGAAATGTGCATCAAAAGCCCTAGGTAGCATTCCAGGTTTATCACCCTATGACTTATATATGGAGACAAGGATTATCTAATAGTTGCCTTTGTATGTTCTGTGGCTTATCTGTGGGTGAGCAACCTAACAATGCTAACTCTTACTTTCGAGGGGAAAGGACCCTATTTTCTTAAATGGGTAGTTTCCTTTTTCTCCCACTGGAAGCGCTGTACTGACCTTGGCATCTGAGGAACCTCTAGACTGCAAAGCTTTTAGATCACAAGCATCTGGCAGTTCTTTCTGATCTCTTAAAAAGAAGGCATCTAAGTTCAGTCTGGCTTTCACCTGAGTTCAACTGGTTGATTTCCCTAGATGGCCATGTTCATATTTATGCCCTACGAGAATGCATCAGCTGGACAGCTTTTGACTCCCAGAGTGAAACTTCATAGTGTCTCCACATTTCCCTCGCCTCGTTACACCTCTCTCAGAAATAATGAGGACATAGGGGATGGCAAATCTCCTCTTGCTGAACCTTTGCTAATAAATGTTCCCATTAAACCCAGATAGCCCACACCCTCGCTAGCTCAAGTTACAGGCCACAAAGCACTTCACCTCCCTGAGCCTCTAATTTTGCATCTAAAAGATGAAGAAAATAAAGACATTCCCCATATACTTCATGAAATTGTAATGAAAATTCATTGGGAGTGCACTTTGTAAATTGAAATGTACTATACCCATGTGAGGGTTATTTTTATCACAAAAGAGTGAACAGCCTTCTGAGCATAGATTCTGCTTTTGGCACCTAATCCTTCTGTTTTTCACACACTGCTGCTTGGTTTGATCCACAGATAAGCAGAAAAGGATTTGATGTATATATGCAATAACATGGGAAATAACAGAAGATAAAATAAAGATCCAAGAAATGGCAGTAAACAGCAGGGCATTAAAATTGTGGATGTTCCATCCACGAACCGGTTCAATCACCAGTTCAGCTCACATTTCCTAGTGTACAAAGTCAAGGAGAGACAAGTCAGATACGTGCTCTCTATTAACAACAGGAAAAAAAAAAATCAGTCTTTCAGGGAAGATATGGTTTTGTGAAGGGAACTTGTGAGAAGGAGGTCAGTGATTTCCTCCACCACATTGTATAATTAATGCAACACTGAGTTTCTTAACATGAACCCACCCCCCCAGCTCAGTTCAAGGACATCTATTCCATAAAAGACCTAGTAGTTACAGTCTGATCAGAGTTGACTCAAAATTTTAAAAAGTAAGGAAAGTTCATCTTTCATAGGATAAACTATGGGTCCCTCAGAAACAAAAATGAACTAAACAATAACTCAGTATCTCTCACACTGACCAGTCCCATTTCATTGTTATCAAGTAAGGTGGAGGGGGGCTGCTGGGACACAAACTCAAAGCCTCTAGCATGCTAGGCAAGCATTTCTCTACTAAGTTACATCCCCAGCCCACATCCTACTTCTGCAAAGAGATTATAGAAAGTGCTCAGCAGACATTTAATCAGCAAGTATAAAATCTGGGAGTTAATTTAGACATCTTCTTTCCCACCCCCATTTTACTGAAATAAAACTGAGGCTACCAGATGGTAATGTCTTTTCTAAAGTGGTAAATGCCTATTATGCCAGAACCAATCGCAGACTTGATCCTCCCTGGGGAACAGTGAGCTGCTTCTGTCCCTCCAGCTCTGAGCAGTCTCAGGACTCAGTGTTCACACCCTGTTGTACAGGACAGTGATCACTCATCAGCCATTAATGCCAGCAAGTAGTGATTCCCCCACTAAGGAGCATGAGCTCATTGATGCAAATCTACTTCTGCCCACATAGCACTTAATCTAGAACTGGAAACTCAATAGGTGCTTAATATCACCTGAGTAGTAGATATGGAGTAAAAAATAAATTGACCACTTTCAACTGAAATTTGAATATTCAGCCCAAGTGCCAAATTCTAGTCCTGTTACTTAGTTCCTGGCAGCAAACAATGAAATGAGTGGAAAATAATGACATTTTGATGAAACAGATGATGTACCAGGCCAAGTTGTTTCAGTCACAATGAAAGCATTAGCACTTTACCGTTACTTCTCTTTCTTATGAGTCAAAGGTTCTCTACAGATACAAAATTTTGATACAGATTTGTTACTAACTTTTTTCTTGAAAGATTAAGGCTAATTTAGCAGGAAAAAGTTTTATATTATCATAACACTTACATGTATGCAACAAAATCCAAGTACATGTGTGTTGTTTCATTTTACGTATAATTAATAGTAGTCAAATCTTAACACACTACCACCAAAATTGTTTAAAAGAAACACAAAGAAATGAGAGATATGCTTTGATGGTAACAATTGGTGATGATGATGAAGATGACAGTTGTAGTGATGATGATGAAGATGATGGCGGTGGTGATGATGATGGCTGTGATTATGGTGAGGCGAGGGTGATGACACTAAGAGCTCTCGTGATATGGCAGACACATGCTCAGTGCCTTACCTGTGTTTCTCTGTGTGGTGGATGCTATTTTTATCTGTATGGATAGATGAGGCACCTGCAGTATGGATGGCTAAGTTGTAATGATAATTTAACAAGTATCTAATCTAGGATTTCAATTCATGGAATTTGACTGGAGCCTGTATGTTTCTAGGCTGACCACTTTCATAACAATAATCATGAAGGTATATTGACTGTATGTCCCATGTACTATTTTATGCATTCCAAGTCATTTTGTGTCCATTGATAGATGCACTCTGCACTGTGATTGGTTTCTTCTGCATCTTATAGAGCAGGAAATAAAGACCCTGTGGGAACAGGTCACAGGGGTGATTTGTAAAGGACTCACACTGGGCTATCTGACTTCTATACCTATCCTTACATGCTCCTGTTTATGTCCATGGAAGTGAAACAACTCCTGGAGCTGTGCAGCAACTCTCATCCATCCCTCCCCTACTCACCCTACCCGGGACTTCTTCCTTGTCAGTTTTAATATGTCCAACACCTTCATCACTGACCTCTGCTTTCAGTCTTGACTCACTTAAACCATTTGCTCCCACAGCATTGAAGGTAGAACCTATCATATATCCCGTAGGTTCAGCCATGCCCTGAATAAAGCCCTTCAGGCCCTGACTACTGTCCACAGCGAATGTCCAGGGTCCAAAATACCTTCCAGACCTGTCATGACCTATCCAGGCCGCTGGTCTCACCTTGGTACACTTACTTTTTCATTACCTCCTGGGTCAAAGTCTGGCGACCACAAGCTATTTGAAGTGTTCAGGAATACTGTTTACCAGGCCTATTTGCACAGTGGTTTTCATGTGTGGAATGAACTTCCCAGGATGATCTTCCCTTTTTCTGGCATCTGTTTATCCTTCCGGAGGCAGCTCACTCACATGTCACTTCCTCTGGGAACACTGCCCATCTCTTCTACCTGGATACAGAAGCTAACTTGTGTCTGCCTACCGTGGGCACTAGCTGGTCATGAATCCCGTTAGTGACCACCTTTCTGTAGAAACTGCTCGTGCCCTGGACCTAAACAAGTGCACTGAACATCTTTCTTTGCTCTTTGCTTCCACAGCATTTTCAGATGTACACTAATAAGAAAGCTGAAGCTGGTGTTCTAACCTGTTGGGATATATGTGACATAGAGTAGGAACCAAAAGAACTATAAATTGCCTGGCTGATGAAAATCCTCCATATATCCCTAGAGGCCTCTTTACTGAACCAACAGCTGTAGCATTCTCAAAAAAGGTATGGCACTTACAGCTAATTTTTACACAAACTTTAATAACAAGAATAACTTCAGAAAGCACCTGGAAATTCTCCTATTCATGTACACTGGTGGGATGGGAATGGAAGTGAGTTAATAAGATATCTGGAAAGTTTAGCAATTGAAATTTTTGCAAAAGAAGGAAATCTGCATAGGGCTTGTTAGGCTTTCAGAACAAACTGAGTTGCTTTTCCTCCACATTTGGAGCACACATCGGCCCACTGTAGGTGACCTCAGATATTCCTCCCACTGGCCATTTCTTTGAGTCTTCATACACCTTGATTAACCCACAGCTTTTGAATCAATATAAGACTTATGCTTAAGTCTCAAGAATAGAAGAAGTAGACAGCTGTATATCTGCTTAATCTCCCTGTGTGCTTTGCTAGCAGTAGCACAAACGGGGGAGACCCCTGGCACACTGCAAGGATATTTAAAGTAGATAATTATATCTTCATTAATTTTTAATTAGATTCAATATTGGCACAATATGTTACTTGATCTGTAGAAATGTGGGGAAAAAAAGGCAAGCTATTATTTAATCCATGAAATAGTAAGTCCTCCCTGGGGTCTTCTTTTATCAAGAACACCTTTTCCTAAGTCTACAGCATCCAGATCCTACCTGCTCTCAGATCCCAACTTAACCTTTCCATCTTTGGAAAACTTATGGTGATTTGGCTGTTCTGTTTTGAATCAGGATTTAGACTTCATTTCTTTCGTTAGCTCTTAACCTTTGTAAATCTTCCCTTAGTCAGACAATCTCAGTGTCACCTACTGGGGGCACAGGAGGCATCTAGGAATGTCAGCCCCACAGTCACGTCATCTCAACAGGTCCTGGGCACTTTTACCCTATCATATTTCCTAACGTTGACCATAATATCTCTTCATAAACCAATAGACCTGTCTGAGAGTTATGCCTCTTAGAAGCTAAGCCAAGGCCAGCTGATTAAAAAGCCGACATATGTTTAGATTAGACTACACAGCACACACTGACCTGACATCTTTCGTGTATAATTCCACTGACAACTCCCGGAGTTAATTATGATTCTGGTCCACCTTACTGTTTAGTAATAATAATAATAATAATAATAATAATAATAATAAAGACCTAATTTCACTACCTATCTGAAGTCTCGTAGGTTCTGTGTAAGAACTCTTGAATCTGGAGACAGCAAGTCTGTTCTTACCCTTCCTTACTTCTCTCTTGCAATGGACAAAATTCTAAGATAGCTCTAAAATTCCCACATTCTGGTGTACGTACCCTGCACTATCCTTGTGCCTGGAGGATGGGAGGTTTATTTTTGTTTTGTTTTTGTTTTTAAGTTTATTGGGTTGTCTTTCCTCTGTTTAGGTTTCTTAACCATCTGACATTAGCTAATCAAAAGAAAATCATCCTAGTATGCTGGACCTCCACAGATAAATCCTTTCAAAGATGGTAACACATATCTGAGACACTCACTCTCCTAGTGAATTCAAGAAAGAAGAAACTGTCAAGCCATGCATAGAACCACATGACAATCAACAGGGTGTAACTTCTAGGAATGGAGAACAGTGTCTGGCTAATGCCACCAAAGAAGTAGAAATATCAGTTTTATAACCACAAAGTACTCAGTTCAGCCAGTAACCACATAAACTTGGAACTAGAACTTGAACTCCAGAAAGTAATGTAGCCACGTCAGATGCTGCTTTTAACCTTGGTGATACCCTAAACAGAGAACTTAACTATGCTCAAACTTTTGGCCTGTAAAATAAATTGGCATAATACATTTGTATTGTTTTAAGCCACTATGTAACAACCTGAGCACCACAGCCTAATAGGAACAACTACAGTAATCAGAGGGAAAAAAAAAAAAAAGCAACAGAGCACTATTCGCTGTCTTACTTGCCCTTTCATCCAGTTCCAACCCACCTGCCAGCCTCGCTTCAGTGTCCTCTTTACAGCTCAGCCTCTTCTTGCCCAGAAGTTAATATCTGGGCTTCATCACCAGCGTTCAGTTAAACCGTTTACCCTCCAGTTATTACCCACTTATTTCTTCTCTTTTCTTCAGCTTCTCGTTAGGCTCTGTTCTGCATACTAGACTTTGATCCCACGCCCTGACCTATGTGGTCAGGGGTCCATTTTTTTTTAAATTTTTAAATTCAAATTTTTATTAGTACATTATGAATAGGGCTCCCATTTTTATAGATTATTTGAAACTGGAAATTGGTGATGGGGTGAGGACCTTCTAAAAAGCACTACGAAGAAACCCAAAACTTCTACCTATTCTCTACCATCCACCAGGGTTTCCCCTCACTTTTGAGGAGACACTAGGAAAAAACCTGCAAAAAAGGTAAAAGCAATACAGACTAGTTCCTGGCCTACCAGTGCCCATTTCCTACAGATATTAACTCCTCATGTCATACTTAACAACAAGATTTTGTTTAAAGCAAAAGCTATAATGCTTCTCAATGGCCTGGCAATTCTTAAGGTCATAGCACAGATAGTCTTAGCACTCCACTATGTGGTCATAAAAGAAAACCTTTAAGTTTTGTAGACTTTAGGCCCTTTCCTTCTGACATGAGCAGAGTCAGTAAGATGACCTCTACAAGTGATTAAAGACTTTTAAGCCTAACATTTTACAGTTAGCAGAATCTTCTCACCTGCTGGGAGCCTGTGACAATAAATGGCTCAGAAAGAAGGGTCTCTCCCATCCAAGGCCCAGAGCAGTTTCATCCTATCATCTGGGACCCTCGTACCCAGCAGGACCATTTGCTGGGTCCCATAGGAAATATGAGACCCAGCCTGCACTCTGACCCAAATGTTGAGCTACACAGCACTGGCCTGATGACTTCAAATTACCTCATACTTCAGAGGGAGGGGAGGTGGTCAGGCAATGCTGGAGCAAAAGAAAGACCAACTTTGCAAGGGGAAGAAAGGAAACAAGATAGTAACTGTAGGTCAGGAGCTTCACTTGGAAAAAAAATGAAAACGAAGATAGCACCTTTATATAATCTGTCTTTGAGTTTAGGCTCCTTTGGAGAGTTCCCTTCCCAGGGTATATGAAAGGAGGACAGGCTGTGTGGGCAGAGGCCACTGCAGAGAAGACCGGGAGGGAAAGACTTTGTGTCCACAACTAAGTGTGTCAGCCATTTCTTTGATACAAGAAATCTTTTGGTATTGGATTGAATTTCATTATTTTACAATGAGACATAAGTTCAAAAATTGAAATTCTTAGTGGGACATGATGGCATAAACCTATAATCAGAGCACATTGGGAGGCTATGAAAGGAGGATCGCAAGCTTCACACCCGGAAGGGTAACTTAAGTGAGATTCTGTCACATAAGAAAAAGAACTAGCATGTACCTCAATATAGGTTCAATTCCCAATATGTATCAATCAGTCAATCAAGTGAACATAAAATAAATGCTTTCCTGGAAAAGAGGTCAAAAGCTAAGATTTAAATGATGTAGAACAGAAAAGTTCCAGATTAGCTACTTCTCTGGATATATGTGTGGTGTATGGCTAGTTTGAATGTGTACCTAGTGCACCTTTCTCTAGACCAACTATTTCTATTTGTTAGTAAATGGCAGGGTGAGAATTCAATCTTTAATCTCTGTCTCCAGAGCCATATATTTCTTCATAATACTGTTGCAAAGAACTCAGAAAAGAGTGAGTTGTGACAAACTAGGAAAAGTTCACAAGACCTGACCTTCAGCAAAGTTCTCTAGTCTTGAGTTCCTCAGTTAAGTGAAGTGGACATTACTAGTGCCCCACTCAAACCCTTGTGGACTCCTTTCCAAGCCTGACATTGCCACATTCAAACTGCTCCACACCTACTTGGTACCTGCAACCCTGTGGGTACGTTCTGCTCTTGCTTACACAACAAAGCTTCCTTGGGGAAACAGCTGAGTTTAGACAAAAGCATATCTCCAGTTGGACTCTTTTGTCTCATTTTGCTTTCTCTGTGCCCTTAGAGATTCCTCCTGAAAGTACTTCCTAGTAAATCCCTGCCACCTAGTCCTCTGACTCAGGGCTGCTTTGTGGAGACACAAGTAGACATCTTCATGAGAACAGGTTAAATTAATGATATTGCAGTTCTTCTTATCCATTTTACTTTACTTAATAAATTTCTTTGGTACTGATCCTTTGGAGAGTTGTCAATCCTAGTTTATATAGTTTATGTTTGCTGAACAGGAGAGAACTGAATAAGTCTTCCATGTCTTTCAATGCTTCACATCTAATTCTGTAGCAAATGTCTAGAGGATTGATTAATAATGCATTGTCAGCTTTTCTCATTTCACTTCTCTGGTCAAAAGAATATGGCTCTTTCTTTCGGAGGGGAAGAGTTACAGTGACATGTTTTTGATTGGGAATAACCAAGTTATTCTCTTTCTGAGACAGTGAAAGAATTCTGATCAGTTTAGATAATGAGATCGATAGTGGCCTCAGCAATCAACTGTATTAGGTACATAATCATCAAGATTTAATTGATCCTTGCATCAATATTACTCCAAATAAAGCAGAAATTGCAATCCTTGGACATACTGTTTTCCATCAAATAGAAGATTATACTGAAATAGAAGGATGTAATATTTTACAAAAGTCACTGGCTTTGGTATAAGAAATTCATTACATTTGAATACACCTTAGAGACAAAGAATCAAAGTGAGTCTGGCTATATAGAAATTCACTGCCCTTACATGTAAAGAAATGAACAAACTGTCTAACTTTGTTTTAAAATAAATTTTAAACTTCAATGGAAGATAGTTTGTGAAGAGAAATGGAACACATAAACATTTATATTGCAAGACAATGTCCTTGAGCCATGTAGGGACTTTACATTGTATCGTGTATGCAGCTCAACCCAGCAGCACTGGATTTGAGATCTTTTGTATGTTTTTTTGTGGAATGGGAGTGGGTTGGGAAGTGTAGGAGAAAGGGGAAGTTGAAGAAGGGAAAAGAATTTCAAAAGCCCTTTTGAAAGTTTAGATACATTTAGCTGTACAATATTCTCTTATCTCTGAATAACAGTTAATTTTCCCAGATTCCTTTCTCTTTGCTCCATTGAGGTATTATGCAAAGAAACTCATGTTAGAGGAGAGGATCATCCATAAGTGCTCAGCAAATAACAGAATGATGACCCTCAGTGAGTGTTTTTAGACTAATCTATATGGATGGAGGGACAGGCATATGGGGAACAGATGGAATCGGGAGGAAGGTAAAAGGATGGATAGAAAATGAGTGGAAGAATGGACAGATGATAAGTGAAGGTACAAGCGAGTGAATAAATGGTTGGTATATTTTGACAGAAATACTAAACGGGGTTGCAGGAGAAAGGATTCTTTAAAATGGTGAAGAAACTAAAATTTTCTTCTCATCTCTCTCTATGGATTTGTCTCCCAGATATTTCTGTCTTATAAATCTCTGCATTCTTTCAGATACATATGGTTTTAAGATGCAAATTGATAAACTCATGCCTAGGAGAATATGATTGACAGAATTTAACTGAATTACACATTTTTTTTTTACCTTGAGTAATGCGCAGAAAAACATTTCAAAGGGAAAAGTTGCAGAACCTTGAGCATACATCAGTTAGGCTCATTGCAGCATGAACCATTCTCACATAACAACTAGATCTGCACCCTCTTAAAACTGGAAAATATGGTGGCTCAGTTTAGAACTTAGGAAACCAAGTTACACCTTTCCCAGGCTTATTTTCATTTTTTTTAGGGTGCAGAGGAGCTATTATATATAGGATATTGCCCAGAAGTAAAGGGACAAATTAGGAAAATAACCCATTTTAGGACACTTAAAAATTTTCCCACCAGGCTGGGGATGTAGCTCAGTGGCACCATGCCTTTCTGGCAATCCCAAGGTCTTGAGTTCGATCCCTGGTACTGAAAAAAAAAAAAAAAAAAAAAAAAAAAAAACACTTGTCTAAATATACAAAAAGGGTAATTAAAAAGCACATGACTAACTTCTGGGTGCACACCTTTATTTTAAGTGCCTTATGCCAACATGTGAATGCAAACTGTCCTGAGAGATTGAGAAAGTGTTATTTTAAGTTGAGAATTTTTATACCTCACAAGACTGTATATATAGACCCATAAATCAGAAGCCCATTCACAAGAACCTGCTATTCAGCGAGAGCAGTCATTCCCACTCAAATTTAGGACCCACAACACATCAGACAAATCAGGGTGATGTGACAAACATTAATTCAAGCATATCAAGAACTCAGTGAAAACACTTCCCCATTTAAGAGAGAAATGAGGCAGGGAACATTGAAATTTTGACAGGGATGTCAAGATGTCTTCAGCCATGTCCATTTATTTGAGCAAGATCTAAGAATTAATATACAATTTTTACTGGATAGTCTTCTTCCTTCAGACTTACAAAAAGACATTTTATCTAGTCCTTACTAAGTGGTATATTGAAAGGGCTGTTTGGAAATCATACTTGAGAGAGAGATAGAACAAAAGAAAGATTCAAGATCAAGGCTTTCTTTGATAAGGTAAAATATGAACTTGCAATTTGCCTTAATAAAATCAGTACAAAGACGTAACAAAACTGTACAAAGTAGGCATTTGAGTCAGTCATAAACATTTACACCAAATAATTATTCTAGGTTGACAATTTCTCAGCCAGAGTTACATATAACATCACACAGACTGTGACAATGCCTGATTACTCCAGGGCTCCTGCTCATTTGTAAAACTACAAGCTAAGAGGAAAGGGAAAAATATTTTGTGGACTATTTGAACAAGGAAAACTTGAGAGGGTTGGCATACTATTTTTCTTGCTTACTAATTTACTGAGACACTTGATATTCTTTTCTGAGAAATTACAATGCACTGGTTGCCTACTTGTGCATAATAAATAGCCACATACCACATACATTTATTATATTATGGTTTCTAGGAGTTAGTTAAGAGCTCATCACTGCGCTCAAAGTTTCACCAGACTGAAATGTAGGTGTGAGCCAGTCACTGATCTTATCCGAGACCTCTTCCAAATTCACTGTTGTTGGAAAAATTCAGTCCCTTTGAGTTATAGGACTGAAGTTCCCACTTTCTTGATGGCTCAGTCAGGGGCTGGTCTCATCATGTATGGGTCGCTCCCTGTTGCCTCAGAGGAGGCCTCTGACACCAGGGTACTTTGCTTTGTTAAGGTCAGTGGGAGAGGTTCTCTCAAGACAGGAGCTTGACGTAAGGAAGTATAATCAAGGGAGTGACTATTCCATCACATTGGTTAGTCCTGCTCATATACAGTAGGAAGGCTGTGCACATTAGAGCACAGAAAAGCATGGAGCCCATTTCAGAAGCCTGTTTCTTCCCAGGAGTTGTAGTGTATGAGAGCAAACCCAGGAGGGAGTGCTCATCTTCTACAAGGGGGAATTCTGCATGATCTCTTCCCATTGGCACAACCACTGAGCAGAATAAAGACTTTTTTAAAGGAGTAATAGAGACCTCTCTTAGCATATTTTTCCATCAGAAAGATACTCTGAGAATTATGGAGTTAGCAAAGAATATACTTCTTATCTTTCTGAACTAGATATAAGTAGATGTTTCTCCCTTAAAATAGTCATTCAAAAACAGAGTCATTGATATTTCAGAACATCAATGTCAAAGAGAAAAGTCCACTGCTTTTTCTATTATGCCACACACAATTAGGCTACCCAGTACCTGCTGAATGAAAAACGCATGCTGGATAGGTCCTGCAATGCACTTACATAGAATAATAATGCCTGAGTGATCTATACATGTAACTGTAACCCCCATTTCCCAAGAACTTCTTTTGAAATGCTCCCTATAGACACAGTTTAGTGATGCCTCTGTCCCTATGGTCTGTCTCTAACTCCAGCCTTCAAGTGTTCAAAGAGAAGAGTTGAGAGCTTGCCACTGGCACCACATTCCTAGATCTTCTCTAGTCCTAGATGATGCTACTTGAGGTTATGGATCAAGACTCTGTCCATGGGCTGGGAGTACTATTCCCTGGTACTACAGGAGACTAGTTCTGAGTTAAATCCCCAGCAATGGAGAAGGAGAAGAGAAGAGAAAGAAGGCTAAGAGGAAGCAGGAGGATACAGAGAAGGAAAAAGAGAAAATGGGAGAAGAAAGATAAAATAAAAAAGACAGTCAGTGTCTCAAGGTTAAACAGAAGAAGAAGGAAATCACCTTAATATGAATCTTCCTTACTCCCTGTGAAACAGGAAGTTGGGAGGACCCTGGAGAGACCACTCTTAACATGACGATGGGAACAGAAAGTGGCTTTTAATGTCTACAGCTCAGCTAGTGACTCTTGTCAGTCCTGAGAGTTTCAAATAGAAGTGTGTGTTTCCTTATATATCTCTTTTTATATACACAAAGCTGAATTCCATTGGAGTTCCCCTGGGAATACACCAAGCAGGATTTACACAAAATAGGGCAGTATGGAGGAAGAAAGCAAAGTGCTTCTGCGTCCATTAGGCTCCTTTGGTGGCAGATTACAGAAGGCTTGGATACTCAAGAACATTCTACAAAGAGCATAGTTATCTAGTTAACCACCAAAGCCAAATTCTATACGGAAGGATGGCTTCCTCTTTTACCTGGGGTGTTATTATACAACAATGGACATGTGGAATATGTATTTCATAGAAATAAATGCTTCTCCATGTTAAAATCAACTACTTTAGGTATTTATGTTTAAAAGCTTACCACATGATTAAAAATTTAACACATTATTAAATTAATTTGTAAAGTGCATGTTAAATTATACTCCTCTCTTATTCAGAGTAAATACATTGCATAAATTTTGTTATATCTTCTTTAGGCTTCTTTATCCTTATATCATAGCATCTGAGTCAAAATCTATTTTGTCTTGGACTCATTTATACTAAGCTAGTAGTTCAAGTTCTAGCCAACTGAATTCCCAGTATTTTCACTTTTTCTTATCAATAGGTATACAGAACTGACTGTGCAGATAGTACAGGAGGCAAGGCAGTGGCTTTGCTGTTTGGCATTCCTGCCATCAGATCTGGTAATAGTAAAATAAGAAGAGCTAAGAAAACTGACTTTAATGAATCAAACTTGAACACATGCTCAGATAGCTTTATCTTCAGCAGAACTCTTCAGCCTCCACTCTTCAGCTATTTCCTCACTCTCAAATGCTCTAAGGCGCTTGGTTCATGCTTCTCCTGAGTCACATATTGCTGTAAAAGACATCGTGTTGATGATGAATTGGTGAGTCATAAACATGGGGGATTAATAGTCCTTTAAAATTAGTAGCAGTTCAAAAATAAAAGTTTCAAGTCTTAAAATGTGTAGGATATAAAGATAATTTTAAAGCAGTCAGATTTCCCTTTATAAATGCAATGATTATAAATTCAATTGTTTGAGCAAATATAACAATTAAAAGCTCTCTAGCGGCAAGGCAAGTCATGAAGAGCTAATATAATAAGAATAAATCCACAAGGCGAATGAAATTATAATAGTTACTAAATATTGAGTATTTAGCATATGGCAAATTGTCTTCAGCCATTGTTTCTTGTCTTTATCCTGAAAACATGTGAAATATTCCCAAGTCATGCAGTGAGCTAGCTACTGAGTGAGCCAGTTCAAACTCAGAGATGGTTGCAACTCATGGCTCTTGCATTATAGGACATAGTATTCAATGCACTAATGTTTTAAAAGTTTTAAGTTAAAAAAAAGATAGTGAGGGGGGCTATAATTTATTGAGTTCCTTATATTTGCCAGGCAGGATATAACATATTAACTATACATTTAAAATAAAGTTCATCTCCTTCTTACCTTACCAAAAAAAATTGATGATTAAAAAAGGAAACAAAGCTTATGTACCAATAAATCAATTTAAAATAAAATAAGGTTCAGAATCGGTCCTTGAAGGGAGGTTTGTTTATGCCTTTCTTTTAGTTTCCTGATACTATTTTTTATTCAAATCTTTATTGGTACATTATATATACACATCATAGTCACTTCCAGCATTGAGAATTTGTACCAATATATGATATGATATGATTTGATTCTCATCTATTTTTAACAAAGTATCACACATCATATAGTTGAAGACAGGAGAAATTCATTGTCTCATAGTTCTAGGGTGAAGAAGTCCAAATGCAAGATATCAGCAAGGCCATGTTCTCTGACTTCTAGATTTATGGTTCCAGTCTCTGCCTCCATCATTACATAGACTCCTCCTTTTGTGTCTCTGTCTTCACCCAGTCATATTAGAACACCAGTCGGACTGATAAGTGGTCCACTCTATTAACTCCATATGCAATGGTCTGATTTCAAGGAAGGCCACAGTTTGAGGCACAGGAAGTCAAGACTTCCACATTCTTTTGGGAAATGAAGGGAGTGGCAAAGCACAACCTATAAAAATCATGTACATGTTGATGTCTTCTTTGGTTTTTTCCAAATCAAAAGAACTTGTGAGAGCCAGAAAGATATTTTAGCTGGTGAAGCCACACAAAAAAAGAGAATTGGAATCCAAAGGGCAGCCAGACTCGAGGCACAGTAGGAAACAAAGGGAAACTTCATGAGCTTGGGGAGAGCATTGGGTTATTTTATAAAGAACTTGAACTTGTAAAAGGACTGAGTTGTACTGATTTAGGTTCAGGATCTGGCCTCCTGAGTGGTGAGGAAAGATCTTAGAACTTTAAAGTTTTCTGCTGTCTTTAAAGTCACCATACAGCCAATTCTTCTTTGAAATTTTTTTTTTTCTGCAATATCCCCAACATGTAGTCCTTCAGCTTCTTTAGGACCCTTTCTGGAGACAAGAGAATCATGGAATCAAGAAACACAATAGTTCAAGCCTGCTAATTGGGAATATGTTTTCTTTAAAATTACTTTTGATTTAAAAAAAAAAAAAGACTCTAAGGCAGTGATGGTGAACTTTTAGGAGCTTTCAATGATACAAACAGCTTGCTTGGGCACCGTAGATTCTCGACTAGTGCTCTGGGGGAAATACTGTGATTCAGCACAAGACTAGGCTGTATCTGATACAGCTCCCTGGGAGCTACTTTGCAAGTCTACATGTTTTTGTTCTGTGAATGTGCCTTCAACTGGTTTTAATACCATATCAGTATTCTTTTTAATGAGTTAAATATAAATTTTCACACATGTTCACTTTTATTCCATGACTGTCATGAATTTCCTTTTATCAGAAATTACTCTTTAACACATTAGATCCATAAAACATGCTTAATCTGAGCTAATTTGCACCTGCCTCTAGCTCTTCCATATGGTCCTAACTAACCCAGGCAGGATAAGTTTTATCTCTCTGCCACATCATGAGCCACTACATATTTGAAAACAGCTCTTCCAACTCCTCTTCTATAATTCCCCTCCACAGCTTCTCCACATAAGAATTTAGTTATTTCTCCATTGTTTTTAAGAAAAGGTAAAAACAAATCAACACACAATCTTCCCTCTCATGTAGCTAATGCTTGGTAATTGTCCAACAGTGGTTTGAACACTGCCCGTCATCTGGACAGCCCCTGTTGGAGTCTGTTTTCTACTTGAATTTATTCGTCAGTAGTTCACATCTATCCAGTCTTTCCTGGTGGGGACAATGTACTCCTTGTCTCAGTTTCCTTTTTGTTTTCCATTAATATCACTGTTGATGCTTTAAATTGAACATAGACAACCCATTTCCCTACTGTGCTAGTTTTCTCAGCTGTACTCCTTATGTATTCTGAAACGGTCACTCTTCAAATACTCTTCACACAATTCCTGTTTTCCAGTGTCTCATCACAGATTCACTGCAGCCCCTTTGCTCTGGTCCTTACAGGGCAGAGCAGAAAAAGTATAATAGTTCCTTCTGCTCAGACTCCATTTCTTTGAACACTGTATCAGACCACATGTCCTTTAAAACGTGAATTCTACCTTTTGACTCAATTTGACTTTTTCATTGTATCAAAGACAGACACCCAAGTGTTGCTGTAACTTTAGCCTATTGTTTCAGCAACTATTCTGGGATCGAAAGGATCTAGAATCTGTGTCAGAAACTAAGAATTCCAATGTATGTAAATTATTTATTTATCTATTGGAGGAGATAAACCCAGACAAACAATAAATTAATGTCACTTCTGCACAAGGAGATGCTTGCATGGTCCATTTGACTCTCAAAGGACAGATAATTACTAAAAATACAGTAAATCCACCATTTGCACATAGTTAATCCACTTAATCCTTCTTAGAATTTTGTTATTTAGCAAAATGAACCCAAGGACTAGGATAGTCACCTCTGTATTATTCAAACTCAATAATCTTTCTCAGTCATACAAGATTGTGCATATCTTCTCAAATTATGGTATAATCACCAGTTTCACTCATGAGGAATGATGGCATTCCTAGAGAAACCAGAGTTTTGAGCCCTCATGGTACCAGTTAAGCACAGACAGTAGAATTACTCTACTATAATAAGGCTGAACGCCTCAGAGGACACAGAAAATCCTTCTTCTTCATTGGGCTGCAATGAACCCACTACTGGAACACAAAGATTTTCACTAATACACCCCAATATAAAATTAGAATGCCTTCTCCTCTTTCTTTGTGTCTCACTAAATCTCTAATCACCACTCTCTGCCTTTTAATATTTTTCATTATCCCTGAGATAAAATAACACTCTTCACTTTCCACTTCTCCCTGTTTTTCTCCCTCACACCTCCTCCCTTTCCTCCCCCTTCCTCGCCATCATAGGTTGAGCAGCTTTCTTCCACCATTGCATTCTGCTGTGCCTTTACTGCATTGAAATCAATCAACCATGGACTGGATCCCCTGAAAATTCTGAGCCAAAATAAGTTTCTCCTTTAACTAGCCAATGTCAGGTATTTTGCTCCTAACAATGAGAAAGTGATTAATACAGAAAACTAGTAACAAGAGCAAGGTTGTTATTAGGAATGTACCCTGACATATGGTTTAAAAGCCTTTGTGAGAGAGTTTGGAAAACTGGAAATGCAGGTGTCCTGTCCCAGGGATGGGAAGGTGACTAATACAGAAAACAATCCGTGCTATGAAGGAGAAAAATAGCTCATTGGGCAGAACATTTCAGGAGAGGGGACAAGAACATAGTGGACCGGAAAGGTAGTGAGTAGGTAGCTGACTATCAGAGTAATCCAAAGGGAGACTCAAAGGGGACAAAGAAATAAACAATGGAGACAGGTCATTGAGGATTTTATCAAATTATGTGAATGGAGAGTCAGAAAAAAAGTTTGAGAGATAATTGTACTGCAAAAAGCTGTCTCTAGTAACAGTGTGGAGATCAGACTGAAGGTTAATGAGAGAGAGAGAGACAGACAGACCAAGAAAGAGAGAGGATTGCTGGGCAATGTCAAGGATAGTATAGTCATAATGACAGTCAAAAGGATAGTCAAAATGTACAGGCGATCTAATCTAGTCCTCTTCCCAGTCATGCAGTGCTTACTGCCTAGTACCTCATGGCTGTCTGGCTGTCCACTTCTCTTCTTCACTCTTTTGGACAATGCAATCCAGAACCTGCTAAGTGGCTCTGGACCAACTTAGGATTCCCACCAGAAGCACAAGGGTTGGCTTTGGACACAGGGGATAAAACTACATTCTGACACTTAAGGAAAAAAGAGAAAGAGAAAACTACTGAGTCCTTTAATCTCTCACTGTAACTTATCAAGTAAGCAGATACTTTTGAGTGTATTCAAGAAGAGCTTAGAATAATTATGCCTATCTGACTCTACACCCACACTTTTCTAGGTGAGGTGAGATGGTGGCTTCTTAATCACACGGTAACACTTGGAAAGCTGATACTGTTCTCTTTTCATGAGCTAAAGTCGCATCTGGAGCTAATCTTTGACCCACAGATCAAAGAGATGGAGGCCACCACAGTCACGGAGACAGCCAGGATGTGTGTCTGTCCTCTTTCCATCATGGAGAAGCTGCCCCGCATTTTTTTCCGGTGCTGTGTTTCATAGCTGGAGTTACGCCCTGGCCTGTGGGTGCCTCTTGTACAACACCTCACAAGATACTGCATAATTACTCAGAAGTTCCATGGATAGGTGGAGGAAGTAAATTCATCAGTAATTTATGACTTTGTGCATATATAAATAAACATAGATGTGTGACAGTATAGAATATAACATTAAGATACTATTTTGAGTTAAAATGTTAGATTTTAGAAACAATTTATCAAATTGACAGCTTGGGGCTCTGCCCTAGACTCCCAGAATACATAGTCTTTCCTCTCTATCTTTAACGATAATTCACTGAAAAAGATGGTATTTGCCTTTTAACATGAAACCAAATAAATACATTTCTAGTATTGGAATTCTGTAAAAACACAGCACAAATAAATAGTGCTTATTCCCCTGATAAATCAGATTGGATGCAATAAAATTTTTTTGGCAGCCAATTATTTTTGGGAGATAAAATACTGTCCTTTAAACAAAAAAAATCACACATGTTTTTGTCAGAAATTAATCCAGCCCACTGAATGTTTCTGCATGATCCAACAAACTAAGAATGGTAATTTTAAAATAGCTGGAGGTCTAAAGAATACAGCTTTGTGGCATGTGAAAATTATATAAAACTTGAATTTGAATACCCTCAAATAGGAAGTTATTTGAGCACAAACATGCCCCATGGTTTACAAACTGTCTGTGGCTGCTTCTGCTCTATAATGACAAGAGAGGAGACTAGTGGCAGAGACCAGGACTGTATGGATCAAAAGTCTAAGACACCTAAAAGTTGTCAACTCCAAAACTTAAAGATTTAGATCAGGAATTTAATTAGTTTCAAACAATTTACACAGTTCTCCCACTTGGACTGATGAACAGAGAAGGATGATACATAATTGACACTGTAATTTCTATCTCTAGAGATGACTAGCATGCAAGGGTCTGAGATCAATTAGTTTACATAAGTAAGACACGTTTTATGTACTAGACTGCCATTCATGTGACTATTTTATTTAGGAATTTATTTTCTTTTTCTTTTTTTTTTTTTTTTGGTTTGTTTTAGGTTTTTTGAGACAGGGTTTTGCTTTTGTAGTTCAGGCTGGTCCTGAGCTCAGCCTCAAACTCACACCACAGCAATCCTCCTGCCTCTGCCTCCTGAGTGCTGGGATTATAGGCATGAGCCACCACGCCCAGCACTGTGGTATGTGGTGCTGTTTGCTGCTGGGTGTGAGTCTTCACACCCAGTATGGTATGTGGTTACCAGAGAATTGAACCCGGGTCCTTGCGGTTGCAAGACAGGCGCCAGAACCACTGAGCTAACTCCCCTTTTCTTAGTAACTTTCAGTTCACATTCATATTCCTTCTCCAATCCCCGGGTCACTGGAAATGAGTTATGAATCACTTGAAAGAAGATTTGGGACCTGTACTGTCTCCCAAAACAGATTATATTAAACACACACACATCAGTTCTGTCATTGCCAGATTGAGCCTTTAGGTTGAGCTAAGACTATCTTTCCACATTAGTCTGTTAGAATTTTAATATAAAATTTATTTCACTGACAATGTTTGGATCTAATGCTATTAGGAGGCAGGTTTACAAGCAAGAAGTGGACCTGTGGTGATTGTCACTGAGCTACTTTTATTTCCTCCTAGATAGAGCCCAGTTCTTGTAAAATATTCAAAGCACATTTAAAATCAACCTACCAATATTCACTTTTCCGAAACAAGAAGTGAAGTATTCATTTAAATATGAGAACATCCTTATATAACATGGTCCCTTAACAATCACCATGCCATTATTTTGATTTCCAGCAACCTGAGGCTAATATGCTCAGGATGATTGACTGCAAAAGAAAGAATCTAGACTATATTATCAATTGTGCATCTATAAGGTAGCTTATAGGTTATTTTTCAGATTCAACACACTAAATTTAGAATTTAATGATAGTTTATCTTTTCTGATTTCCAATCATTAAAATGAACTGATTTAAACTTTTTATCCAAAGATTTCCATCAACTGCAGCATATAACCTCCTTGGATTATATCCCTCGTCCTTGAAAATGTAGTAATTTTAAGTCTCATTGTTAGCATGATTTAGAAGATTTCTGCAGGAAGCAAATGGAAAAGAACTGCAGAAATGTCCATCTGGGGGTCTGAAGAGTTGCATGAGGTTGCTGCTGCATTCAAATGGGAAATCTGATCAGCACAATGTTATCAGGAACATGTCACAAAGGCAAGTGAAAAAACACAAGTGCAGTTCTTTGGTGTCTTGGATTCCAAGCCGTAAAAGCAATGGTGTATGAATGTCTCCCAAAAGAAAAACCACACTGAAATAGGCATCTAGCAAAAGAAAATGCATAATGTCCTGTATTGTGTGCATATATATATTCACGACTATATGTGCATGTTTGTGTGCATCTGTGTGACTGACAGTGAGCCAGTCTCCACATTCCTACTTTCATTCCAGTACGATATGTGGATTTAATGCTTGATTTATTTTGAATTCCTGTACCCATCTTTGGCAGGCATTTGTAGGGGTATAAACCAGGACTTAGTTATATGACTACAAACTGGGATTTATTTAGTTATCTGGGGTCAGTGAACATGTAACATGCTTTTATAAACTGATATTGAACAGGAAAGAGGCTGCATTAGAATGGAAGCTGAATAACAAGAAGCTAAATGCAGAGGTGGCCATCTCAGGCTTCTGTTCACTGCGCTTGACCAAGTGGAAAACAGCACTGATTTTTAACTCTTTGCCCAGCCTCAACTTCACAGTGAACATCTACTACACAGACACACTGATAACAGGGGAACATTTCTGCTTCAAGTTAGGTCTTAATCTATGTAATCAACTTGATAGCAGCTGTCCAAAAAATGTCTCCTGGAAGACTATTAAAAATTGAAGGACTTGGGAAATCTTCCCTATCCGAATACAAATGCTTGTCACCAGGCACACACCCTATTATTAGGCTAGATTGGAGAAAAAAGATTAGCTTTCATTAATATAGGGATTAATGGAATAAATGGGGCTTCCAGAAAAAAGTTTTACTTTGATGCTCTGTGCTGTATCCACAGAAGGCAAAGCTGTCTTCTGATGCCTTATTTTTTGACCATTGTCCAAAAACTAGTTCATGTTTCAGTACAGGATCGCTGCTATTTTCATGTCACAAGTGGAAAACCACTAATAAAGAACGTAATTGCAAAGACTTCCCTTTGCTATTGAAACTGGATCAATTTCTTCAGTTTTAAAGCAATAAAATTCATCACAAAAAATTTTACAAATCTGTTCATTCTAAATGTCTATCTAGGGACAATAAGATAATACAACTTGAAGGGATTACAGAAAAACACATGGAAAATAATAGGCATGTGTCTATTAAACAGGGAGTACTGAAAGGGAGATGGTAGGGCCTTGGATTAGCAATCAAGAAGTGCAGGATATGTGAAGGTGTGTCATGCGATGCAGTTAAAGCAATGACATACAACGGTGTCTTTTAAGATTCATATAAAATGAACACATAATAGACAGGTAAATAGATTATACTGTATGAATCTAATTTATGAAAACCATATACAGTGCTTTTTTAAAGGAGGCATCAGCACTGCCTGTACAGGCTTGGGATTCTGGCATTAAAGACAAAAAGGAATCCTGGATTTGATCTGGGATCAGAAAATACAAGAGAAGTTGAAATAAAGCATGACATTTATTTAGTAATAATGCGTTCATCTTAGTTTAGTTAAATTTCTCAGCCTAGGCAAAATGTTAGTATTCAATGACTCTTGATGAAGGATGAATGAAATCTCTGACGATATCTGTCATTTTCCTATAAATATAAAATAATCTCCAGTTAAAAAGCATATTATTCTAAATATAATATTGATATTGTCAATGAAGTTTGTGAAATAATTATTAGTACATACTTACACCTATGGGAGAAATTCTTGGAAATGTAGGCTTTAAACTCTTCACATTAGTTATTTCAGGATTTGAGAAGAGAGAAGGGAGCTTTCTATCCTTTTATTTTATAAATTTTATGCTATAAAATTGCATAGTTGAATTTTTGATAATGAACATATACTAGTTTTATAATCAGAAAAACAGAACAAGAAATTTGTTTCCATGACTTGTATTGTTCCTATTTAATGGAGAAGGTCATATCTCTAAGAAATTATAGAGCTTATGAATAGTGAAACAAAACAAGACTTGAACATTAATCCTAACTGCAGAGTATCCACATGATACAGCCTCTGCACCCTGAGGTCCCCGTGGGAAGACGTGTTTTATTTATGGCGAGAAACCCCATAATGCCTGGTGCAGTCCTAGCATGTCCTCAGCAATCGATACATGTCTATCATCTGCAATTGAATTCCAGTATAAACATTCTGTTTCTAACACAAATGTAATAGTCTTTCCATTTATAAAAGCCTAACTATGTACAGCTGATTTCTAATATGCTTCTTGATTGCGCAGAGGAACAAATGCATCTCTACAGAATTGGAGGGTGTAATTAGGAGCTGGAAAAAAGAATGGAACTGAAGTCAACATGAATAATGTAACATGAAACATAAAAAAATAGTAAAATAAATATCGAAACTCCCAAAGCTTACCTTGTTTTGCAAAAACTACCATTGTGAAACTTAAGATAAAACACTATAAAAACAAAATCCAAAACCATGGCTCTCAATAATAGGCAGTGAATGAATATATGTGGGCTGTACAATGGTTAGATTGCTTTTATTCAATTCTGTGAAACAAGAAAATATCCTGGTTGTGTTTCGTTTTAGTTGTTGTTTTCAGTTCACAGGTTAAAGCATCAATATGTTTCACTTATTTTTATTGGAAAATATTTATTAAAACCAAAGGTTGAAACCTTGCTTTCTTTCTGGGTCTCTAGAAATATATTTAGGTTGTCACAATACTATGGCATCTTGAAATCTGGAAAATGTTATTACTTAAATGGACTGCCTGACCTTTTTGTTCATTATTCCCATTCACGAGATGTTGAGCTGGCTGTCAGGCAGGCAGTCCTGGTTCCAGGCTTCAGGGTGAATGAATTTCGACCTCTAAATAAAATCTCAAATGCTTAAGAATGTAAATGAAGAAAGAAGTTCAGAGAAAGTCTGAATGGAATTATGGAAGGGTAATTCTTGGAAGAGTCAATACAAGAGTAAACTTTTTTTTTTTCCCTGGCAGGGTCTTGATTATAGTTATATTGAAAAGGTGAATGATCTCACCTACCAAAAACAGTATTCTGATAAAGGATTCCACAAGGTTTCACAGTAGCTACTTTGGAAGTGGAAGAAAATAAGAAATAAAGTCATACAGTTTTTTTTTTTTTTTTTTTTGCTAAGAATTTAGGAAAACTCACAGAGACAGCTATAAGCAAAACATTTTCAAGAAGTGTTCATGGGCCTATCATTTTTTTAAAAATTCTGCCATTTGTTACAAATCTGTACATTATCACAGAACAATGAGTTTTATGTCTATTATATAGTATAAATCAGTATTTCCTTCTATGTATCCTACAGCAATATCTGAGGTTCCTGCTCCTCCACTAGCCATCCCCTTCTCCCTATTTCTATGACATGGTCTAGAAGTCTTTCCATTTCCATACATTTAGGAGTCATATATTTCAAGCATGGCTCAAGAAACTAGCTGTGCTTTATCATTATTTCTACTCTTCTCCACTTTCAGTTGCATTGTGTCCATATTTACTTATCAGCTGGTCTCTAATGCATACCAACTAGGTACCCGGTGTGATGCCCATATGTACCTATTGAACTGCTCTTTTGTAACATATCTGGACCATCACAGGTGTTATTTAGAAAACAGCATCATCAGTCTTGCTTTGGAATATGCAGCACACCTGCATTCAGAACTCCAAGTTAAGTGAAAGTGTTTTCAGTGAGAAAAAGTAAAAAGGAAAGCAAAATTTTGCTTTTTTATATATTTCTTGTTGGTTCTCAATGCATTGGTGGTGCTTTATGTATAGTGGCAAAATAGGGTAATGTCATTAATGAACATTCTCCAGTGACTCCTTTTATACTCTATTACTGACAACCCAGAGAACATAATGTCACTATGGTTGATACTATTTTTTTTTTTCTTTAAGCTGCTATTTTGCCTTTACTCTTGTTAAAGTTCAGTTTTGGCCTGCCTTATCCATCTCCTGTTGATTGAATATATCCCCCAAGTTCCTGTCTTAAAACCTCATGCAAAGGTATTGGGAAGGAGGCCCTGCTAAGCACTGGATAGGTCATGAGTACTCTGTCCTCATGAACAGATTGATGACATTATCTTGGAACAAGCTCATTAGTAAAAGAGAGGATTGGTACTAAATGTGAGTGTAGCCTCTTCTTGCTCTTTGCTTTCATTCTCTCATCCTTGTGCCTGCACTGTGGAAAGAAGCAGTAACTCTTACCAGACACTAGAGCCATGCTTTGTACTTCTCAGACTTCAGAAGGATGACCCAAATAAAGTTTTACTATTTATAAATTACTCAGGGTCAGAAAATTGGTTATAAGAGATGAAAGCAGACTAAGACAAAGTTCTTTTACATTATTATTTTGGTCATTGTTTTATCAGCTTATCACTCAGCAGTCTTGTCTAACCTGCACAAGTCTTTAAGATATCAGGTTTCACATGCATCCCCCAGCGGGATTACTTTGCAGATGTTAAATGATCACAAGCAACTCTTGTGATAAAACCACAGAATTCTCCATTTTTTCCAATAATGCATCCTGAATTAAATTAAATTCACCATTTATTTAATGTGTTTTTGATTAATGGTTGTGGATTTTACTGTTCTCTGTAGGGTGTTTATGTACTTCATTACCAATGCACAATTCTCTGCATATGACCCATCTGGAAGCCTTATGCTTACTTGCTTCTTTCCACCATGACAGTAGTGAGTGTGGCCACGTTTCAAAGGCCAACACTGTGTCTGGTACACAGGAGACATTAAATAGATTTCATTAAATACACTGAATCATGTAATTTAAAATCTCACCTTAGAGAAGATGGGACCAATGTTGATGCATAGTAAATGTGCTACATTTTTTTAAAAACCTGAGCACATAGAATGACTCTTTAGATACACAAAACGGAGATTGAAAATAACACAGAGATACAGAAAATACTTAAAATCATGAATAAAAATCATATTTTCTTTCTAACTTATAGGTTGGGAATAGAAAAAAGAAAGGAGAGGAAAAAAGACCCAATTCTGAGATATCATTTTAGGGTGGATGTAGGAAATACACAAGTCCATTATTTCTACAGTTCATCCGTAGTCTTCTCTGAGACACTTACAGTACTGTACAACCATACACAAGTTTACCAAAGTACCTCTGGCCCTCAGTACCAGTGAAACAAAATTAGTAATTTTTGAGAAACTGAAACTAAAGAGAAGAGATAGCATCTACTACAAAGTATTCATAAACTCAGGTTTAAAGACAGGACAAGCACATACTCTAGACCTGAGCTCTTGAGTATCCAGGATTGGTGGATGTGTACTATGGAGAATAAGAAAGCAAAGGTCTTTTCTGAAGTGACACCACTGCTTCAGAAAGACAGAAATCAGATACCAGATTCCACATTCTCAACTAACAAATTAAAAGCAGCACCAAGACTGACAGTGTGAAGTCACATAGAAGACACTTTCCAGCTGAATATGGCCACTGCCTGTTAGGTGGTGGGCTAGTACCCATCCCTCTGGACGATGAAGGGCCAGTAAATTATAGCTCTTGGATTAAAGCCAGCCCTATCTATTAAAAAAAAATACAATTTCCTTGGAACACAGCCATCCTTATTCATTTATGTACTGTTTATAACCGCCTCTGCATTACAATGGCAAAGTTAAGTAGTTGTGACAGAGAGTGTCTGACCCAGGATGTCTAAAGTATTTATAACAAGCCTTTTACAGAGAGCTAGCTGACCCCATGCTCTAAATGTTTCTTTTCCAGCCACTACCTAGCACTGCCAGGAACTGTGCTCTTGTAAAATCACACATAGTGAAAGAGACTTGCTGGGTTGTAGCTTCCTCACTGAAGCGATCCTAACACACCTACGTGAACCCACCGAGGTTCAGGGTAATTTCAGTTGAAGATTCCAGCCCAAACTGAGTTGTGACAGGGTGGATGTGAATAAGAGCAGTCATTGAGGAAAACAATAATGATGTATCATTTTTAATTCTAAAGAACATTATTTGACTAGATTAAATTCAGGTAAAAGCTTGAGAAATCTATTTTAGGTCTTAATGTTGTATGTATGTTATTATGAAATGTCCATACTTCATAGTGAATGAAATCTATTTATTGAGAATAATATTTCCCATAGGGTAACCAGCTTGGTTTGCTATCTGACACATGTCAGGAATTAGTTATTTTTCTTCCAATAAGTAGATATTCATTTACCTCTTAGGTCTGCAACAGTAGAAAATTATTTTATAGTTCCTTCTGTTTTTTCATTTAATTTTTATTCTATAGTAGCATCTGTAGGCTTGAGAGGACACCTTTGAAATTTAGGTCCATAATTATAATCCGAGGCTCACAGAGCGGTAAAGCAGAAGCTCAGGGACACTGCAGTCATTAATACCAGGTGATTATGCTGTGTCCATGTGAAAGGTCTCTTTACCAGGAAGGAGGCAAACTCTGGGCCCATTGGTTGGTAGGAGATAAAAGGAAGAGTAAACTTAACGTGCTTCCATGTCTGTCTAGGCTCTGTCTCTACCAAGCAACTGTACTGCTTGTCATCAGGCCGTCTAATTTCAATGATTAGGCATTGATGTTACAACAGACACTTTTAATAGTAAAAGGAAGACTTATAGAAGAGGAAGAGGATAGGAGATCAGAAGTGGATGAATATCATAAAATTATTTTATGTTCACATACAAATATGCCAGAACAAAACCCATTGCTCTGTATAACTAAGACGTACCAGGGCCGGGGAGTTAGCTGAGTGGTTCTGGCGCCTGTCTTACAAGCACAAGGACCCGGGTTATATCCCCAGTAACCACATACCATACTGGGCGTGGAGACCCAGCAGCAACCAGTACCACATACCACAGTGCCGGGCGTGGTGGCTCACGCCTGTCATCCCAGCACTCGGGAGGCAGAGGCAGGAGGATTGCTGTGATGTGAATTGGAGGCTGAGCTCAGGGCCAGCCTGAACCACAAAGCGAGACCTTGTCTCAAAACAAAACAAATGAAAACAAAACAAAACAAAACAAACTAAGATGCACCAATAAAATAAAATTCATAATAACCTAAAAATCACTCTTAATAAAAATGACTAATATTTACTGACCCTTCCCCAGAGGCCACACAGTTTCAAGTTTCTAACTGAATTATTTAATTTATTCTTTAATGTGAATCTTATAAAGTAAGTATTGTTATTAGCTTCATTTTACAAGTTAGGAGTTTGGGAAAACTCATTTTGTGTTATCATTCAAGTTTTGCATTTATGAGAACATACAGTATAAATTATATAAATTTTCAAACAATAGGTCAGGATTAAACTGTTTTAAAGATTGGTTATATTATTAATTAATCATGGAGGTTGCAAATGTAGGTTATTCCATAGAGCAAGACATAAAAATCTTACTACTTCTAAAATCTTTCAGAACTAAAAGCCTTGCTGACATAGGTCTATATATGTTTCCCAAATTCTACCTGCACATTTTTCAATATTGTATTTGGACCCACATGTTCTCCAAAATTAACAAGAAAATAAAATTGTCTAACCTTTTATCTGTACATAGGAGATTAGATTATTTTGTTTAAATAGGACTTGCAAACTTGATTCTGATTTCCTAGAATATTATCTGGAATACAATTATTTTCCATGAACCAATGTTTAATAACAGATAATACACATTCCTTTCCAATGACAGTCCAGGTTATATTTTTGTTATCTATGGACAAGATTTTCACTATCTCTTAGGACAGTACATTTCTGCTTTATAAATATCTGTTGGAAATTTTCATTTACATATGTGTCTTTACAGTTTCTACTCATTGGTCCAGAGATCATGGAAGCAGTAAGAAAAGAGCCCTCTGGAAACTTGACAGCAGCTGCGGGGTCTTTACTTCATCTTCTCTTCATTTTGCTCGGTATCCTATTTATTTAACTGTTTCCCTGGGGTTTGCCCAACTTAGAACTGCTGACATTTTAGGCCTGATAGCTCCTTGCTGTGGGGGCTATCTTGTGCATTCTAGGATATTTCATAGCATTCAAATTCTTTACCCAGCAGATACTGGTAGCGCTTCTCCCTTCTGTCTCCAGTGACAACCACTAAACATGCTCCTAGACACTTTTCAATGTCCCCTGCTTGAGTAAAATCTCTGACTGAGATTCACAGTTCTAAGACATCCCAAGAGTAGGCATATTGAAATGGATTTTATAATGGTTAGAAAAGGAAAACCTATGAATAAGTAAGAAAGTATTTCTCAAATTAAAACTAATTTCTAGTTACTAGGGACAGACAAAACAGCAGTCAATTTTTATTTGTTAATACTAAAAGCACTTGAAAAGAATTAAAAGTGAGTATTGATTTTTCAAAGCCTGTTTACCTCCTACACAGTAGGCATGTGTACAGACACATCTGTGAGTGTGTGCATGTGTGCGACTGCATAGACACAAATGCATTATGCTCCTCATCATTACTGTGACATCTACAGGGGCCTGCTCTAAATTCTCCAGACTGAGAAAAACATCCACAAACTTCAGACAAATAATTTTGTAAAACCAGCCTGGTATTTTCTTTCTTTCTTTTTTTTTTTTTTTTAGGTTTTTTGAGACAGGGTCTCGCTTTGTAGTTCAGGCTGGCCCTGAGCTCAGCCTCCAACTCACATCACAGCAGTCCTCCTGCCTCTCTGCCTCCCGAGTGCTGGGATTACAGGCATGAGCTACCACACCCGGCACTGTGGAATGTGGTACTGGTTGCTTCTGGGGTGGGTCTCCACACCCAGTATTGTATGTGGTTACCGGGGAATCGAACCTGGGCCCTTGCGCTTGCAAGACAGGCACCGGAATCACTGAGCTAACTCCCTGGCCCAGCCTGGTATTTTCTAAATATTGATTTTACCAAAACAAAGAACTTTGTGTATGTTTGACATAAGTGCATATTTGGTTTGCTTTGGTTTGTTTGTGTTCATTGGTTGGTCTGATAGTAATAGGTTTCTTTGTTCTAAAATTAACAGTTTTCTTATGAATCTTGACCTCATGTGAGGTCAGAAAATAGCAAGGAGGAAGAGTATTATAGCATTGGCAAATAAAGTTGTTTGTGGATTTTCCTGCATGGTAGGAATCTAACTAGAAAGCTAAAAAGGTTGGGTTAAGTTGAAAAATAAATTTGATAATTATTAAACCCTGCAATATACATTTAAATGTATTTTCGAGTAATTTAAATGTAAAGCAATTTTCTAGGGGAACTGATATTTTTTTACTTCTTCATGCAAAATTATTTCTTTGAATTTTTGTTGTTATGGATTGATCAGTTTCTAAGCTTAAGTTAAAAAGCCTGATTTTGTAAGTGACTCATGCACTGAATCATCTTTCTACCTTTTCACTTGGGAGTCATGAGATGAGGAAGAAAAGGAACTTTTCATCATGCAAAACTCAACCAGTATCTGGATCTTTTTTTTTTTTTAATTTAATCTTTATTGGTACATTATGAATAGACATCATCATCATCGCATTCAACATTGAGAGTTTGTACTAGAATATGACATGACTTGATTCTAATTTTTTTCCCTTTTTCCCTCACCCTGCAACCCCACCCCCTAAATACATAAACTTTGTTTCCTTTTTTCCTTATTATTACCAAATTCAGTTTCCCCTTATTATTTACTCCTACACTTTTTTTCCCTTTTAAATACTTTCTATTTCACAATATCAACTATGCATACTACAGCTCATTTACAACTTCATTTTCTCATACCAGAGAAAAATATGATATTTACACATCTGTGACCTGTTTATTTTGCTTATGAGGATCTTAAGGAGTGTGTGAAATAAGTCCCTGACACACCTCTTTAGACCGGCATGACTAGGACAGTGGTCTCAAGTGCCAAAAAGCTTCATCTTGATTTCCTGGTGACCACAACACATTTGCATCTGCCTCACCAAGGGTGGATCAGACATCACTGAGGTTGCTGGGTTCAGATAATTCAGGGGCACAGGTGTAAGTCTTGAAGAGGGCATTTGCTTATGTTCTCTCCAGGCAGGTGGTGTAAATGAGTAAAGAGAGAAGTGACAGTGCTGTGGTCTCTGTATCAGGAGGGCTGCTGGCTGGATGAGTCTCGAGAAGAGCACACTCTTCCTGGACTTTAGTATCTTAGCTATTAGCCTGTACAACTGCTCCATGACCCTGAATCACCAAAGCTGGTTTTTATTTTAACCTAAGCATGAAAGATGATTTTTTTTTTCTGCATTCCTTAAGAATAAGGGATCAACAACTGGAAAAGGGGATGAAGTGGGTTACAAGAAATAAAGCTAGTAATAGGAAATCATAGTGCAGAAAGTATACTTTTAAGCAGACTACGACTTCAGGACAGCATCAGGTTGATCCAAGGTTATCCATATCTCTACTCCCCAGGCTTGTTTATGATTCTTTTCTTTCTGGCTCAGTGTAACAAATCTCTTAAAGATATCTTCGGTGCATATATTATCTTAGCAGATAAGGTAAAGGGCAGAAACTTGACCTTAAGATGGAAAAACGGATCCAGATCCTTAGTTTTCAAGGAATGTTTTGGGGGAAACAGATTATTGTTCTTCAAAGTATATATATATGGTTTTATATATATATGCAATATAAAGAGGCCCTGTCTTTCTCTTATAAAGCAGGCCATCTATGTACCTATAGATGGGTCATAGGTTATCTCCCATAACCTGAACTGAAAGTTTCCATAGATTCACCAATCTACAGATTTCCACCACTGAAAATACCTAATAATCCCATTGTCAAACCATAAAGCACCTGTCATGAGATTTCTCACTCTATTTTTTTGAGTATGGACTTTTTTTTAGGTTTTTTGAGACAGGGTCTCACTTTGTGGTTCAGGCTGGCCCTGAGCTCAGCCTCAAACCCACATCACAGCAATCCTCCTGCCTCTGCCTCCCAATTGCTGGGATGACAGGCATGAGCCACCAGGCACCAGCACTGTGGTATGTGGTACTGGTTGCCGTTGAGCGTGAATCTCCACACCCAGTATTGTATGTGGTTACCGGAGATCGAACCCGGGTCCTTGTGCTTGCAAGACAGGCAATGGAACCACTGAGGTAACTCCCCAGCCCTTGAGTATGTACTTTTAAAATTCTGCCTAATAAATACCTTTATGCCTCTTGAAACAAATATTGTTTTTTTTTTTCTTTTAGAACTTCCTAATTATTTAACTATTTGAAAAAAAAAAAAACTTTTACTTTTGTCTTTATAGTATGTGGGACAATATTCTGTAGACTACTTAAAATTCAACAGGCTTTATGCAATCCTCAGCCTGGCAGTTTGAAACTGCACTGAGAAGATGCAACTATTAGTCAATTAGATTTGTATTAGGTCAGCTCTGTAAATGCAAATGTGTTATGTGATCAAAGTCATCGTGCCAGAGAACATCAGAGTCTGGAAGGACAGCCTTGCCCCTTCATTTATTGAAGCCCCAGAAGTGTCTAGGTGGGGAGCAGGTCAGCAGACTTCCTGACCCCACAGAAGAGTTCTTCACTGTCCTGCACTTCTCCTTACATCTTCCATGAAGAGATCCAGTTCATTTCTCACCAAAAATAAGTAAGTAAGTAAGTAAATAAATTCATGTGTGCCTGTTACTGGTTAATAAATTTTAAATGTCTATAGGAATTCTTTTTTCTCCACCCTACCTCTTTACTTCATTAAATGTGTAGTTAGTAGCCTATATGTATTACATGGATCAATAGATGTGACCACTAGAAACAGAAAGAAATGTGTCAAGGGGTTGAGAGAAAGGAAAAAAATCCTTGTTAGCTCAAAATGTAATGATACAATTGACACTTCCCGGTGGAGGAATACATCGGTCATTCTTTTCATCAGTACATGTAATTGTTATTAACACCAAACTATTTATAGATGATAATTCTAATATATTTGAGGAAACATTAATCATGTTTGTTTGGAAAACAGTGGCGATACACAATGGTAATTTTGCAAAGAATTGTGCAGGATCATCTCTAAAACAACAAACAAGCAAACAAAAAGGAAAAATTGAATATATTGAGTACCAAAAATTGGAGATAGTTCATTTGCTTAGACTTCATATCTCTGAAATCTAAGCCTATGAGGTGATTCTTTGGTCTTAGAATGAATATCTTGCTAAGTCATCTGAGCCTTGGCCTTCTGATAAATGGCAAAATATGTGTTCTTCAATTCTCAAACTCCAGGGAAGAATGCTTCAAAAATCTCAATATTCAATTTCCTTGCCTTTGTCACTGTACATAAAAAAAAAAATTCTACCAAGTTTTCATCCCTGTTTTGCAAATTTAATTTCCTGTCAACACTTCCAAATACTTATTCAACCAGCTTGTTTTCTGTTGATATTTACCCTAACAACAACGTATTACTGTTTCTTGGAAAATTTTAATAAAGAGTACTAGAGAAGGCCCTTATGATTGCTATCCAGTCATTACTTATACAGTATAAGAACTTTGAATTTTACTAGCTTCTATAATAAACTCTGGTATGAAATGTATCTTTTGGGGGTGGCAAAGGTAGGTAAAGAATATAAAAGACAATCAGTAGACATAACAGAATCAGTAGACAATCTCAAAGTTTGTCTGTGGAATTCCAAAGAAGGTATTATCCAAATCTGGTTTTATTGTTATTGTAATGGTTGTTGTTTAGAGTAATGATGTTTTGGAAATAAGATGGAGTAGGAGCAATATAATCTTCAGATTGAGAAACTTGTCTGGGATATGGAATTCCATCCCAATTCCCTCTCACAGTTTTGTCAGAGCTCTCAATTCCTGTGTTAGTCACTTGAACACATTACTCAACACCCACACTTTAAAGGAGGAGAGGTTTATTTGGCTCTTATTTTCAGTCCATGATTGGCCTTTTCCAAGGCTGGAGGGCAAGATGGGAGGATCTGGTGAGAAAAGCAGCTCATATCATGATGCTCAAGAAGTAGAGAGCAAAAGAAGAGGCCCAGAAAGGAAACATGACCTTCTTCAGGTCATGCCCACAGTAACCCACGTCCACTCAGGCCCCACCTTCCAATAGCAAGTCAACTAGAGCAAACATAATAAAGCACCATCCTTCAAATCCCCCTCCTATGTACAAAGGATGCTTTCTGGGGACACACACACACACACAAAACAAAACAAAACAAAACAAAAAGAACATAACACTTCTTGAGGAAGATCTTAAGAATTAGGACCAGAGTCATGCACACAGAGGTTGAACCATGTTCCTGGGTGGTTATATGTATCTCCTGATGTATTTTTTATTTTCCATGAAACAAAACAAAACAAAACAAAAAGACAAGTACCTTTGACTCCAGCATCACAAAGTAACAGAGAACTGTAGATGGTAGAAAATGATCACAAAAGGGGCCACTGTGCCACAGTGAAGCTGAGTGTGACTACATAGCTGAGCCAGGCGGGATTTTACCTGAAGTTGTAAAAGAGAAGTTGGAGGTTCAAGTGTTTATATATAAACTCTTGATTTTTAATGCTAGTTCAAATTTTAAAAAAAAATTATACAAAGGACAAAATATCCAAAAAAGCAAATACCAACTTAATACTACATTAATGAGCAGGCAATAGAAAGACTGCACAGAGAAAGAGAGTCCCTTCCACGGAGCACTTCATCTATGGGCTAAAACTGTTTTTCATCATGTAGAATTTTGAAGCACGTGTGGCCATGACTATGACTGCTTGTTCTTTGCTCTTGGTGAGGACCACAGATGTAAAACTAACAAAGTCATGGCAAGTGTCACATGTTGACTGCATAACCTCGGTCAAACTCCCTGTGATGCTGGCTTTCAGGAATGATCAGCTAACACATTTTTATCCACAAACCTCTACAGCTCCAGAATTACTGCTTTGGTTTCTTACAATTGACTTCAGCTCCGAAATGTAAAGGGACAACAGCTACATGTACACACTCATCTCAAAATACATTTTTATCCTTATAAAGTTATAAAAACTTTATCCTTATAAATTAAAAAAATAAATCTTTATTGGTACATTATGAATACACATCATCATCACATTCAACATTGAGAGTTTGTACCAGAATATGACATGATTTAATTGTCATTTTTCCCCTTTCCCCCTGCCCTGCAATCCCTCACCTCCAAATACATAATCTTTGTTTCCTTTTTTCTTTATTACTGTCACATTCTTTTTCCCCTCGGTATTTACCTTCACACCCTCTTTCCTTTTAAATATTTTCTATTTCACAATATCCACTATACATACTACAACTTATTTACATCTTCATTTTCTCATACCAGAGAAAAGATATGATATTTACACATCTGTGACCTATTTATTTCACTTATGAGGATGTCCTCATGGTATATACATGTGAGTATGAATGACTCAATCTTATTTTTAATGGCAGAGTAATACTCAATTCTATAAAGCTATATTCTTTACAACATAGAGCTTAGAAGGTCTCACTGGTTATGTGGGTCCCTGGGATATACTATTAATCTCTTCAAATGAGTTGACGTTTACCTACAGATGAATTTATTAATCCTCACAATTTTTAAGGAAGGAAGTGGTATCATCTATTATCTAAGGACTCAGGGACAGTCAAACCCTCTCATGAATGTTCTATTGCAGGACGTGTTCTCTTTACAACCCACCCAGCTGTATCTCAGCAGCTGGGGCACTCTAACTTGCCCTCTAGCCTCTTATTCCAGTGTGCCACTTGAAGTGACCTTGCCCTTAGCTCATTAGTGGGGGAGACCAAGAGCAAATAATCTGAAGTCATTATTACCAATTCTCCTTCAATGTCCCCACTAGCAGAAGTACTAGTATTCTTATAATGCAAGCAGAGACACGTTGACTTCTATGTTTACTTGTTCTAAACCGTACTAAGTTCTTAAGTCCTATCACCTTACCTACAAGACATAATGTGTGATTTGGGATGTCTGTGGATGCCACTGAGGAGGTCAAGAGAGGAAAGGTACAGTCAGTATTTTAGCACTCAATACGAAACCACCTGGTGGGGATGGAGTGGGTCAGTATCATCCCTTGTAGCCTGTATTGTTGATAATTGTAGGCTTGCTCCTTAAAAAAATAAATCAGGTATCTTGCTCATTCCAAAAGAATGTGTCAGCCAATCTTCTTTGCACTTGGCCCATAGTCTGTGTGTCAGTGTCACATGTTTGAGCAGCCCTGATTTCCTTCCATCTCACATGCCTTAAATTAAAAAAATAAAATAAAAGTAGCTTCTCTTAGGCAGTGTATTTTATAACAACACAACTGCTTCAGCCACTAAAGAGTGTAATAGTCTATCTTGAAGAATATACATGAAAAATAACTAAGTCATTGAGTTTATATTATGGAGTCAAAATCTGAATTATGTTCTGGAAGGCTGAGGCAGGGCTCACAAGTCTGAGCCCAGATCAGCAACTTAGTGACTTAGTGAGATGCTGTCTCAAAATGAAGACCCAAAATGGTCTAGCGATATGCTCTGTGTTCAATTCCCAGTAATAAAAACAAAATCAAAAAGCCTCTTCTCCCAAAAAACTGCAGTTAGATATAAAACTGTCCATTTTTTCCCCCAAGATAATCTACTACTGAGTATTTAGAGACTCGGGTAACAATTTCTGTCTGAGCTGTAGCTCCTGGGAGAGAAATGCCCTCTTCCTCCCAGAATTGCTTCAGGTGAATGATGCAGTATGACTCAGATGGATCAGCGTGTCCTTGTCCATGATCTCCCACCACGCCTTCTCCACATAGTGGGAGCCAGACCCCTTTCCTCCATCAGCCATGTGAGGCACAGGTAGCCAAGAGAGCTGCTCATTCTGGTCCCCCTGCGGCCGTGGTCTCTGATTCCTCTATTTCCTTCCATTTGCCTCAGTCTCCATTCTCACCTACAGCTACCCCATCTTCCAAACTCTGGATGTTTTCTGGCCATATTTATGCATTTTAAAACAAAAATAAGGATGAGAAAACCCCTCCCAAGTACTTTACTCTCACTTACTCTCCCTTTTCTTTTTTGATCTTAGCACAGCAAAGTGCACAGTCAACATAAAAAATCCTTTATAATTCAAAAATATACAAACTGGCTACTGTGAGGCCACCATTTATGGCCATATCCATGGGCCAAACTGCAGAGCAGGTAAAGCTTTGTTTTAGGGCTCCTGTCCTCAGATAATTGCAGCCTCTTGGTTCCCTCCCTTACCCTGCTTGCTGGACTTTCCCACTAGACAACTGGCTTCTCCAGGTATTCTAAAGATGGGTACTGTGCCTTTTTTAACTGTAGATTTCCCTCCCCTTGAGGTGGGGTTCACACCATACATTGAGCTTAATAACTTTGCGTAGAGTAACTGAACAAAAGGTGTAACGAGCAGAGCTTTTCCACGCAGACAGAGGAAAATCAAGCGTTAGCGAGATCTCATGCTTTCAAAGAAGTTTTCTCATGGTGAAGAAGAAATACCGTGATCTCTTGTCTTAACTTTACTTAGGCTCCTGCTAAAGGCTTCCTGCTCCTATCCTTCCAGATTTTCCACCATCATAGGCTTCATGTAAGGTCCTTTCCCACGTTACTCCATTCTTCCTTCTCTTCCAGACTCTCCACATGCTGTGGTCAGCCCCTAGTTACATTCCTCCTCCCCACTTCAGCCTGCCCCAGCTGGCTCCTCCTCACCCCTCAGGGCTCTGCTTAAATGCCATTTGCTCAAAGATACCCAATGCAAAAGGCTCACTTTACATTACCATTGGCACTTCCTGTTAATGAACTTCTGCATGCACAGATTCAACCAACTGAGGGTCAAAAACATTTAGAAAATTTTTATCTAAATTGTGTAGGTACAGACTATATTTTTGTTTTGTTTCCTACACAGTACAACATCACAACTATTTACAAATAATTTAGAATTTATTACAACTCATAAATAACCTAGAGATGACTTACTGTACATGAGGTGATATACAGCTTACACGTAAGTAATGTCCTATTTTATATAAGGGACTGGTGCATCTGATCTTCCAGGTTCTGAAAACAGGCACTATCAGACAAAGAAGGACATCTGGAATTCCTCTTTCATTTTTTTCTCTGTTCCTTCACCCAGTCTGTTTCAACATTTTATTAGAAGTCTAATATATTCACTCTTTTCACTCCATTATCTTGCACATTTTTCTTTTCTTTTCTTTTCTTTTTTTTTTTAGGGTCTCACTTTGTAGTTCAGCCTGGTCCTGGGCTCAGCCTCAAACTCACATCACAGCAATCCTCCTGCCTCTGACTCCTGAGTGCTGGGATTATAGGCATGAGCCACCATGCCCGGCACTGTGGTATATGGTACTGGTTGCTGCTGGGGTGAGTCTCCATGCCCAGTATTGTTACGTGGTTAACCAGGGAATCGAACCCGGGTTCTTGCACTTGCAAGACAGGTGCTGGAAACACTGAGTCAAATCCCCAGGCCTTGCACATTTTTCTATTTTCCAGGTTTCCTGAACTTGGAAGCACATCTGACCTGAGCAACATCTCCCAGGGGTCATTGCAGAACCTGGTCCAGAGCAAGTGGTCACCGAATGTTAGTAAATGAATGAGCCAATAATGGTAACTGTCCTTCTACCTAGCTTTACGGGCAAATGCATTCCAGCATGCTATGACATGGGGTGAGGAGAAGAGAACACTGCCATTTCCCCCAGTGTATGCATAACATTTATGGTAACTGGTGGAAGATTCCAAAGTTAAAATTTGAATTTGGACTTCACCAACTCCTCCAACATTTATGCAATAATGTGAAGGCAATAGTCAGCTCACCCTTGGTCCTCCAATCTCACCTGGATCTTTTCTCTCCTCTTCCTTCCCAGCTTTGTTTTCCCCTATCAGTGAAAAATTTAATGCTTATGCAAGCAGCAGCTTATTGGTCAACACTCTGCCCAGAGATGTGCACATTACACCTTAAATTTATCCCTAGAAAATCAACCCCTGACCCCAGTGGTTTCTCTCCACCTGGGAAGGGAATTGCTGGAGAAGGGTCACAACAAAGTCCTTTAAGCTACAGAACTCAGGGGAAGAATTCATGTCTAGCAGCCCTATCACTACTCCTGCCACTTGCTCAAAGGTAAGTTATGTTTATATGGCCATTACAAAGAATGTGATGGAAAGATGTGTTAAAGCCAAAATGCACAGATGAGCTGGGAAGAAGACTCATCTACTTTGCTTATGGACTCCTCATCAACGATTATTATAGGCCCCTTGGCTACCACCCGGGTCCTCCCCTTCCTCCACTGTCTTCAGGGCTGGACTGACCTCAATGCTGTTCCATTATGTCCACACCCATAATCAGGGTCTAGTGACAAATGTAGTAAACTTTGCAAGGCAAATGCACATCCTAATCTGAGAGGCAGCTGGAAGACAAATCTCTATTTGTTTGGGGCTTGTCAGTCTTTCGGTGTTCACCGGGAAAACTAGCAGTATTGACACTCTGGGAGCTGCTCTTTTCAGGTCACATTTTCCAACTGGTAGATTAGTGTCAGATATCAGCAGCCAAATGCAATGAACTCTGTGATGTCTGAGCTGATGTGTTTTCTGACTGAAAAAGTCTGTCTACTTTTGAAGCAGCTGATATTCTTTTAAAGCAGGTGGTATTCTGCACCGTCTGCCTTTCTACCAGCAGCATTGGGAGACATGAATCTTTTAACAATTATAATTACTTGATAGTTCTGGCAGTTCAAGTACATATTGACATCCTTGGATATTTTCTCTATGAGGATGCTAAAACTGAGTATACGTCTTTGCAACATGCATTGCATATTAGCAATATGATCAAAACTCCAGAGCTTAAAGAAGCAAAAGGGGTTTGGGAGAATCAATGGGGGATTCTCTTCTTCTGTCATGCCACAAGAGTGCAAACTCACCCAGTCTCACTGCACCTCTAACACCTTCATCCTGCTGCACAGAGTCTCCAGGAACACACAACTCACTACACCCCTACATGCTGGAGAACTTAGCGCTCCTTTTATTCAATTCTGTGTTTAGGGGATGATAGAGAAAGGCTCATAGAAAGGAAAGCACTTGCCTAAGGGAAGAAATTAACCACCACCACCACCACCATCATCCTCTTGATCATCATTCCTCAGTAACATTAAACCTGCTAATTTTTACTGATCACTTACTATAGATCAGGTCCCACACTAACCAATGAGCATTTCAATGTGACCTTGAACTCCCAGTCTACCAAGACGGGTTCCAGTCATAAAAATAGTATACACTTGTATGACTGAGAACATTCATCAGCATAAATTATATTCAAGACTTTCATCTCCATGTTTATAAGTGTCAGTAACTACATTGAATATGTGTTTTGTTGTTGTTGGTTGTTTTTGAACACAATCTCAACTTTTGCATTGTGTGTATACTAAATTTCACTGAATCTATACTGCTTTACTCATATGTTTTTGCCCAGATGATGCCTGAAAAATTAACCCATCTCCAAAGTATAATCTATACTTACAGAGCATAATCAAATCTGTAGGTCACAGGCTTTTTCAGAAATTCCTTCAAAGGAACACCATGAAACTGGGGGCAATAGACTACTGATTAGGAGAAGAGTATGCTTTTCAGTAGAGAATGCATGACTGATTTAGATAGGTGTATTATAATACCTTTGTGTTTTAGTCCTTGGAGTTGGCTATGATGCAATATCACACACTGTAATTTACAAACAACAAGAAAACAAAGCACCCCCTGCTGGAGCCCAGGTTGATAAATAGGGGAGGTCACTTTGCCTCACAAATGCCATATCTTGCTGCATCGTCACAGGCTACTAGGGGCAGACAAGTTCCTCAGTCCTCTTTCATAGGAGGACCAATCCAGAGGCCATAATTTATCGATCTTCTAATGGCCCTGCCTCTTTCATAAGATTCACTAGGGATTAGATTTATATACATATAAATTATATTTATATATTATATATAATATATATAGTATATATATATATCTAATATATTTATATATATTAGATTTAGTATATATGTTGGGGAACACAAAAATTAACACTACTGCAGTTTGATTAAAAATGAACAGAAAAGAGGAAAAAAGAAAAGAAAGATCAACATTGCATTCCTGTCTTAATCTAGACTGGATTAAGACTTAATCTAGACTAGATTAAGACTACTCAAGTCAGCAGACATTTCTTATAAACAATGGATTATAGGATTGCCTTCAATCATTAAAGGCAAGGTCATCTTTTTCTGGTTTATAAAAATATTTTAATTTTAACTATTGATTCACAGAAGTTGCAAAAATAGTACTGAAAACTCTTTATATTTATTAATCAGTTTCCTTCAGCATTGGGTTGTTCCACAACAGTAGTAAATTACTGCAACCAGAAAATCAGCAGAGGTAAAATACATCCTCTGGCCTTATTTCATGTACTCTTTTCTTTTTCTTTTTTAAAAAAAATTTTAAAAATTGTTATATTTGCATATGGAAGTAGTTTTAGGGTAGGAAAGTGTGTCGAATATAAAGTATGGCTAAGTTTGAACATAAATCTACCACTTTCTGATGTCAAACATAGAACATCTTTGAGAAATTTTATCTCTTCTCATAGATGCTTCTTTATGTTCAGATATTTAAGGACATTAATGAGACAATAAATGCGCATGATATGTTTGATTATAGGTAAAGGTCCCAGGCTAAATTAACATTTGATATGATGTCTGGTTTTCTATCCACCTGTTTAGAAGACAATTTACATGTGGCTGGTGCAGCTTATGGGCATCATTTACTTAAAAGACATTCATTGCTGATTTACTAAGAGGAAGGAAATGCAATATATCCCTTATACCAAATGGAGCTATCTCCTTCTTATCTAAAATATGTGCCCTTCATGGAGAAGTATGATAATCTTTCTTCCACTGAGTTTTTGGATGGAAATCCAGCTGAGGCCTAAGCAGTATAGCATCAAACAGAAATAACTTCCTGGCTGAACTCATGACACATGCTATGGGAACTTTTCATGTCTCAGACTGCACATTTTCTTCATCTGCATCTGGACACTGCATTCAAAGTAAAAGTTTTTGGAAAACTATGTAGACAAGAAAAAAGGGATGCTTACTTTAAAACAGATTGTGCTTTGTAAAAACTGTTTCCCATATCACTTTTCAATAAGAGGCTTTGTTGGGATATTTTAAATTATATATCATGCTAAGGAAACAAAATTTGCCAAGTAACACATGGAATGTCATCCACAATGTTCCAGACACACATATATGGTTCATACTTACTTATTTCATTAACATCATTCATTCACAAAATTAGAAAAGAAATTTTTGAAAACCTGGAATGGCAAAGTCTTTTTGTTCTTAGTGCTATTAAGGAGATAGGCATGGTTTTGTTTGAATATAGCTCTCCTTTTCTTTGAGCATATTATTTGGGGAGAAAGTTCTCTGTAAATCACTTCAATAAAGACTGAATAACCCCTTCCAGCAGAATTCAGATTTCTATTACTTTATACACTGAAATGCCAATGAGTTTTCCAAATCAATATTACAACACAAATGTGGCAATTACAATATATATAAAGTACAGAGGAAGAATACGTAAGAATTTGCTTTCTTATTCTCTTTTGGAGGAAAAGAGCAGACAGGAGCAGCAGAAGAAAACACACATACACATGCACAGAGAAAGAAAAGAGCTCCAAACAATTTACAATACTATACATGCACAACTAAAATACAATAGCAAATAACAAACCATAAGACACACATTATTAATTCAAACACAAGACACACGTTATTAACTCATGTTAGAAGAAAGCTTGCTTAGTGTTAAAAAATCATATGCTAGAACAGAAAATAAAGTTCAAGAAATATTAGAGAAGGCTTGGGCTTATTAAACAAATAAATGAAGAGCTCATTCTAACAGCATCATAAAAAGAGAATGAAATTATTTAGTTTAATATCTTTTCTAATTCCCTACTTAACAGAAATAAGGATGAAATTAGGAAGGAATGAAGGGATAAATCAGAGAAGGAAAAGATTACTTCTTTTATAATTTTTTCCTAGCACAAGCCTTCTTGACATGCTGCTTCAACTTGCAAATCCTTTAGCTAATTCAAAAACTGTAGAATGGTGAGTGAAGGGCCTGGAAAGTCCTCCTGTCAGCTGTCTCAGGCTTTCCAGGGTACCCAAACAGATACCTGCTCCTGGAAATATGTACTGAAGATCTTGAATCTACAATAATTTTTGTCTTTGTCATCCACTCTCCCATCTTTACCGATTCTGTAGTTGCTAAAATGGCAGGAGAATTATACCAATAAACATAAACTAACCAGTCAGTACATTTAATGATGCAATAAATATTTTCATAGTTCATAATGTGGAAAATGATATGAGAGTTCATGTGTGTAGAAATCATAAAAATGCCTCACAATGCACTATCTATTTAACATCCATAGGACCTGTCATGTGTGGCACTGTGATTAGTGCTGGAGGCTCAAAAGGTTTATTTATCCAACCAATACTTACCAAGAGTCAATTTGATTTTTTGTTAATGAAAAAGGCACAGGAAGGACCCCTACTAGAGAATATGAATGAGTCAAAACCCCTCCTTTTAAGAAATTCTCATACCAGTGGAACAATGTGTGTTGAGAAGAAAACTTTTGGATAAACAATTTAAAAAGCAGTAAAATGAGTATTTATGAGCCTACTCCATGGCTTTGGGGGAAAAATCAGAGTGGTTAAAAGAAAAGATTTCAGAACCAGAGGACTTGAATGGACAACATGGGTTCTGTCACTTATTAGGCAGCCAAACAGGGGTAAAGTTAACTAAATTCCCTGGCCCTCAGTTTCCTCATCTCTGAAATGCACTAGTATCTTCTTCATGTTCTTACTCCAGCTAAGGTGGGTCAAGTCCTTCAAACACTTTCTGAAACAGAAAATGGTATGTATTGTTGATTAAGTCTCATACCAAGAGGATACATAAAGATACTGCATGGTAGGTTAGGCATGAAAGTGCAAGAGCTTTAGGGAAGAAAGGAGAAACTTAGTTATGAAGCATAAATTTATAACTAATGTTGCGATTTCAGTCATCAGTATAAACATTGTTAACTTAAGGTTTCTTTCATCAGTCATCTTATGCTTAAGTTCATATCTGCTTATTCACTTATTTACTGTAAGAAAATACACTGAGAGCTTTATTGGAAAGAATCTATCATAAGAACAAGAGAAACTCTTGAAAGGTGAATTACCTGAACTACTTGGCCACAGGTTTTTGAAACAATTTCTTGAGGTAATTTTAGCTCAACCTCTGATGTGCCATGGAAAATCTATACCATGTTGAAAATTTCAAGAATTCTCTAGAATTTTAGCATTAACATTACAGTCAAAATAAATTCTTGGAACCTCAATATGTTGAAAATGATAGTTTCTTCTGGTTCCTGTACAACAGATAAAATCTTTTGTCTTGTGGTTTGAATGGGGGCTGCCAAGGGAAAATTCCTGAGAATTCTGAAAGGCCACAGAGGTGCTTGAAGGCCACTAGAAGGAGAACTGGAACCACGAGTAAGCCTTTTGTTCCAGGATGATGGGAAGCTATATAGGAGGCTAAAGAGAAAATGTGGCAGGGGATAGAGGCAAGATTGATAGATGATTTGAGCATATGAGCTACAAGGGCCCAAAAATATAACTCAGTGACCATTGAGATGGTAAACCATACCATACCAAACCAAACTACTCTAGTTCCTTCATTTATACCAATCTCTCTTGAAGCAAATTGTCTGTCCTTAATGAAGGGCCTAGAAAATATACACTGGATAAAGGTATATTTTCTTTATGGTCTTGATCATAAAATAAGAATCTGAGTATCAACTTAACAGGACTAATAATAAAATCAATTTCAATAGCATATTAGAAAACCTCTGTTACAAACTGAAAGATGGAATCAGATCTCAGTGTTCATTTTTCTAGGACTTGTGGACCCATCTGTGAACCAGGAAAACAATTTGAACAGGAAAAACCTTTGAAATTTGAGGAAACTTGTTCTGATACATCCATAAAGGATGAGAAAAAGAGAAATAAATTTCCCTAGCTACCTCCCTGTGTCTGTAGCCCATCTGAAAGATATTTCACTCCCACCTTGATGGTGGCAGAGGTAAGTAAGGAATTCTCATTTTGCAGGACCAGTTCTTACAAAGCCTGGGCGGGGGGTGGGGGGGAGGTGAAAAAGCTCAAGAGAGTCTTGATCAGGAAGCACAGAATTTGGAATAATGTGCCAGTTAAGTGGGAAAGGAAAATAAAATGGTAGTTTCAGAGCAGAGTTCGAACAATTCACCAGAAAATGAGCTAGCTAAGGGGAGATCATTAAAAGGTAGAAATCTGACTTTAGAACACGATGCACAGCCACTGCTGGAGTAGTAGTTTGGTGGTAGAACATCTGTCATGATTCTGCATGAGGGCTGGAGTTTCAGTCCCGGGACTACAAAGCTAACTAATTAACTAACACTAACTAACTAACCAGAGGTATGAACAAATGCAAAGAAGAAACACTGCTGAGAATAAAATTCAAAAAATGTATATTAGATATTCCTGGATATTTGCTACTGAAGTTTAAGTGTCTCTTCTAATGGGGAAACTGTTCTCAAGATTAATACCTTTTAAGTTAAAATGGATGGATTCACCATGTCTGCATTCAAAAAAAAATGAGAAAAAAGAGAAAGGAGATAAAAGAAAATTGTATTTACATAGGATCATTATGAATTGAAAAACCAAATGTCTAATTTAGTCAAGATGTTTTCCCCAAAATAAATAAGACTTTCCCATACCTAACATAATCCACAAAATAGAGGTTTAAAATAGAATTAAAATGTGTCAATATCTACTTGACCTCAAACTCAATCATTATAACCTAGATGGAAATGCCATTTGCAATTAAATCCAGATTGGCCAGTATAAAGTGTAATTTTTCAAGGAAAAAAAAAATTGAAGCAAGAAAGTTAAGAGTTCAAATCTTATTTCTGCAAAATACTAGAGTATGGAAGTTCAGAAAAGTATCTCTGATAGAGATACAAAATAATAATACATAATCAATTTCTGAAGATTCCACTTCCTGCTATTGTTTGCTTTAAAATCTTGTATTTAAAAATCTCCAGCACGTATTTGATGCTAAATGAACCCAGATATTTAATGTATATCCCAAGATGTAAATAGAATTGTAAATAAAATTAACTGGCTTGACCATAAAAAATTATCATGCTTTCTACTGTACAGTGAATGATGTTCTTGTCATAGGTCCCTAGGGCACTGATGTCCCTAACACACCTATCTGCCCTCGCTAACACCTATCACAGTGGGAGCCCCTCTTCTGATACTGCTATAAGAGCTTGAGCACATTCCTCTGATTAGGCACAGAGGTGGAAAGTAGGGTTCTTCTGAGGGGGGATTGACTTTGGCAAAGTCAGTCTCCAAGTCTTCAATAAGATGTAGCTGAAGTGTGACCACAATGCAGTGAGGTTGATTTTCTCCTGTGACTCATAATCTTGTTCAGAAGTTACTTTCCAAAAGTTCTAGATACTATCAAAATAAAAGCACCGGTATATGAAGAAAGCAATAGAGAGACACTCACTGAAACACTTCATGTAAAGGCAAAAGTAACTGGATATGTGTGTGTGATTTCAAAGAAAAATATATTTAATGATTCTTCTCAGGACATAGTAAAGTCATGTTTTTCAGGACTATTGCAATAGGGAGACACCACAGCAATGGGATTTCTCCATTAGGTTGAACTCCAAATACAGTACAGACAAGTGAGAATTTATAGCTAGGGAGTAGGAGCAGAAGGAGTGAGTATATGAGTATTTACTAAAAAGTAGCATCAAATGTAAGGACTTTTCCAACATAACAAGATTCTTACTAAGGCCAGGTGAGGATGATCAGGTCTATCATGGAGATGGAAACTGATCAGGTATAGATATGTTCAGGAATGGGGGATAGGGAGTTCTTAATAACCTATATGATTTTTTGTTGAAAGTAGCTTTATAAGGAAGTGCTGATAGGCAAGCTAGGAGAAGATGCAGTAGCCTTACTACAGTGGGATCAAACAAAGAATCTTGTCAGGATCAACAGCAGATAAAATAAGTTTACTAACTGGTTCTCTTATATTCCTAAAGCTAATGTTTCATTCTTTGTGAAACTTTTACTCTTCTCTGAATTCTTTTTCTACAGGACACCTTGCATTTAGATCTAAAAAGTGCTGCAAGTATGTGCATAGGAAATGAATAAAATGTAAGCATACTTAAATTGTGTTATAATTCTCCAAAGACCAGGCAAATGTCTGCTGGCTAAATGACTGTCACTTAAGATTAGGGACAACACATGTCAGTTTCTTCATTTCTAACCAAAGGCAGGCTGTGGATCGACATCAGTATGCTAGGAGGACCTGTGCACAAAGGCAATTTTTCTTCTTCTATGGGCAAAATATAAATAATTAAACTATCCCCCTTAACATTGGACATGTGCATAAAGTTTTAGCCAGTTTAAATTGGAGAGAGGAGTGGAACTTTTCAGAGCCCTGACGTTTTCCTAGAGAAGTTGGGAGATTTCATGAATAAATTCTAGGGGAAGGAAATCTCTGAGTACTTGCAACCTGCCAAGGCACCGTGACACCAAAAGCTCCACCAACTTCTGCCTGGGCTGCCAAGACTTGAGCAAGATTGCTTGGGAATGTTGTTTTCTCTTAGGCAGGTTAAAACAAAGAGGTGAGGGCAAGTCAGTGAATCTTTCCTGACGTGGACTCTAATCAAGTACTGAAGTGGTCTGTGGTCCCTCTGGTCAACTAATCTTCTCACATGAGCACTGTGATCTCCACACCATATCAGTTACACAGTGTTCCTATCTGGAGGTATGGAAAAGGACTGAGGGAACCTTTTTAATGCCATTGCCCAATGACATCAAGAATAATGGCATCAAAGGTATCAGTAGGAAGAGGGTCTGGGAATTTGTGATTTTTTTTTAAAGTTTCTAGAAGATTCTAATATAAACCTTGGATAGACAACCACAGAAGCGCTGTTACCTGAGTTTCTAGCAGGACGATTATGGCTCTGGTGTGTGGTTGAACGAGCTGAACTTCAAAGTCCTTTCCAGAGAGGAGAAGGGACAATGATTTTAAGCAGATGGCTACAGAAGTGATTCTTCACAAATAACAGAAGAAGATATTTTTTTCAAGGTTAAAGAGAAAGACTTAGCAAAATGAATCTGAAAATTGAACTCGACTATTTAGGTAATTCCAGCCAAACAAACACAAACATAAATATGTATTTTGAATTTATGTCAATAACTAGACATTTCAGAGAATCATAAATTATGTTTTAAACAAATTTATTTTAGTCCAAAATCTACTCTATTACTGGACACACAGAAAAACAAACTACCTCTTTTTAAAATGTATCTAACTCCATTAACTTAGGAATCATCCACCTCTGACCAGGAGAAACTGGGTCACATAAATCTTTATGTGAATTATTGAAACATCCAAATTTCAGGTAATTCTTCTGTTCTACTACAAGTAATTTATCAATTGGTCTAAATAGAATTACTCCAAATATTTCTGAAGGGGAAAAATTGAAAGGCAATTTATTTCTTCAAAGGTTTGGAATGAAGTTAGACAAAAACTATCACATTTCTGTCTGTTTTCAGTAAGTCCATGGACACTTGCATGAATATTAAGAAACAGAATTCCTTTCCTTCTTCATCTTCAGCCCAAATTCAACTATAGGAGCAAGTATCAAGGGTACAGAAAGACACTAGAGGATGATATCTTCAATAAACTCAAATTTCAAGGAAGTTGGTTTTCATGTTCCAGAAGTGGATCACCTCTAGATCTCCTCAACAGGAGACAAAAAAGTCCAGAGGGTGACTAACTTTATAACAAAAGGTACAGGACAGACTCTTTAGACAGCAGTGATACTGACTGAAGGAGATATGATGGAGTTGCCAATGTTAAGCTTTCAGAAGAAGAAAGTAAAATTTTTGCTGAAATGAAAGGAGGAGGAAGGGGAACTATGGGTTCATCTATCAGCTCACTGTTAACTCCAAACCTACAATAACTTGGGCCTTTGAAAATATGCAGAGACAAAAGAGAGGATTCAGGAAGAAATTTTGTAGGTCTTATAAACCCAAGGAAAGAGCTTGTACCTGCATATGTAATAGTATAATGAATACAGAGTACTGTGCATGCACTTAGGATATGCCAACACTGGGTTAATATGCTTTACACAGTTTAAGAGAGCTGTTATTTTCCCATTTCATAGCTAAAAGAAACTAAGGCTTGAAACTACGCTAGAGGCTACAATTCATTCGTCAAATTTTTAAGTGAATCTAACCTACTCTAAGCCTAGAACTGTTAAACAGATACTGAATTTAATTCTTATAAAGCAATGAAAAATCAAAACACAAGTTTATGTGGTGACATTATCAGGTTTAATAAACCTTGCCTGTCCTACCCTACTTGCACTGTTCCCAGTGGCAACTCCAGCTCACTTCAATGGACTGAGGCTACAAGGGTCAGAGCCATGCTGGTAGTTTCTGAGAGAGCAGTGGGGCTGCTGCAGAGTCTACAGAGTCTAGCAGTCTTGGACTATTCAAAGTTCAGGCGACCCTAAAGCAGTCACATTGAAGGAAGAGGCTTTCAAGAAAAACCATGTAGTTTCTACACATAGAGCATCAGTCTGTAGCTTAGATGCTTCTCAGGATGGCTCAGTTGTCCCACTCTGGAGTAGTGAGGAGAATCAGGAATTGGGTATCAGCTCCATATCTGACTTAAGACATTAATAACCATAACATCAACACAAGATCTTCATGGGCCCAGAGAAAATTATGTTATTAGAGATATACAGATAGACAGACAGACAGATAGATGATAGATGATAGAGAGATGATAGACAGATAGATGATAGATAGACAGAAAGATAGAAAGACAGACAGATAGATAGATAGATAGATAGATAGAAGACAGAAGCCAGATGGATAGATAATTCAAAGTATTGTGTAGTAATGGGGCAGCAGGAACCTCCTGAAGCTGTGTGACTGCTCAGCTCCGAAGTTCCCTACTCAGTCATGTGTGCCCTTCCTCCTACCGCGGTCATCCTGTGCCTCAGGCAATCCCGTGTTTTCTCTGACTATTGCTCACACCACTGCACTGTGAATGATGTGTGGAACATCGCTAGCCACACATTTCCTCATCCCATGTGACATTCTACTTGACATATTCCTTGCTCAATGGTCAAGGCTCCTTCAGTTTCTTTCTAAAATTCGAAGATTGCATGGAGAGCATATGTCATCACCACCTTCAGGTAGACTAATCTACCATATTCTCTTTTTCGTTTAAATGAAGATATTGGAAAAAGGACACTTCTGCTCAGGAAGATATGGAAAGAGGAACTAAAAGATACAAAACTTTAGGGGATCTGAAACCATCAAACACAAAAGTCCACTAACTTAGAATTTCCAGAGACATATCCCCTGCACACTGATGTTATCCTCAAATCCCTTTGCTATTCTTTTCCTCTCACACAAAAATGTTTATAAATTTGCTTTCCTTTCCCCACACATTGGTTGTCGACACTTCTCCCAACTATCTTCATGGAGACAGCCTTTACACAAGCAAAAGTGATGGCAATTACTAACTGGGTAATAGTTCTCTTTATGTCTTGCTTACTGCTTCTGCCCTGTGGCCTCACCCCAGATTTATGAGAGGAGCTCTCCTTTTTGACATAGGCACATTGACTACACCATTAAACTTCCCTGATTTCATTTATAGGTACAAAAAAAGCTGCTTCATAAACCTCTGCTGTCATCTCACCAGTGCACCTACCTAGCCTGCCCTTCATTTGCCAGGCCTTACTGTCAGTGAGCCTAAACAGAGCAGGCCCTGATCTGGCCCAGGTTCTACTACTCCCAAGGAATGTGGCCCATGCCCATCATCTGTTGTTTCTGAGCCTCTGATTCCTCATCTGTGAAAAGAACGTACTGAGTTCTGACCCTGTGATTTGATCACACAGCATGCTTGTTTCAGCTCTGACCTTTGGCTCTGGGTCTTTCCAGGGCTGGCCCATCATGAGCGTGGAAGCCCTGACAGCAATCCTGCCAACCTGTGCTCAGAGAAAAGACTCTGCCAGGAAGCTGACAATGATCAAATACTCAGGGCTGGCCCTACACCATATGTCAGGGCCACACACTGTCTGAGACGCTGCAGCTGGAGACCTGGAGACCAAAGTGCTGTATGCTGCCCTGCAGAACTATAATCAGGCCCAAACTCTGCTCACCCATCTCTTTACCTCCCCAGCAGAAGCTATGAATTCAATGTCACAGCAGAACAAGGCTGAAAACCTCTCATGTATGGACATGTCCAAGGATTCATTGATAATGTTAAGTGGTTGATTATTACCAAAAGCCAATTCTTCTTTCTGATTCTGCAAAACAGTGCCACCAGGTCTGCTGTAATCTCCACTGTACACATGCAGAAGGTGTGGAACAGTTAGGGACATGTTAAGTCCAGGCCCAGTGATGAGATTCCAGCTCACAAAGGTGAACTGTACAATGTGCTACTTCTCTGGATCTCAGGGGACAGCACATTCTCCCCATAAAGGAAGGCTCTCTGTACACAGACAAAACTCTGTCTTCCTCTCAGAGCCCTTACAGCTCCCACTTCTATTTGATCTTCTCAGACATGGATAAAGACATTCAACCCAATCAATTGCAATATTTTAAGATAAAGAACAATTAGGCCAGATAACAGTAAACTATGTGCTTTTGTCTTTGTTCTCACAGCTTCCTTGTTAATTGCAATGGGGCTCGATATGTTTAGCTCTCTTCCTCTTTGCCCTTTCATTTTTCTCTAGCAGCATACTAATCTAAGCCATAGCTTTGACAATTGTGCAGCTGATTTCTAAACGATTGAAATTTTTTTAAATTATTCCAATCAAGGAGAGTACGTTCAGCACTGGGAAAGCTGGTAACCATATCCACATGATGGGGCTTTATTCATCATACAAAAGCTTGACATGCAGTGGAAATCACCATGAAGGAGAACATGGGGGTGGAGAACTGAAACATATATTTTGATTTGCACTAAAGTGAAAGGATCAAATCACTCACATTGAAATTGCATTATGTTGTAGGTCCTCTCTGGCCCCACATTCTCCTAAGAAGCTTATTTTGTGTGACCGTGTGATCCTACCCAACAGAGATACACTCATGGTGTTTCCTATTTAAGCAAGTTGCTAACTCTGTCATGGTTTTTCTATTCTGTCTTGTTTTTCTGCCTTTTTTATTTTAATTTTTAAAATTTAACACATTCATGACAGGGCTGTAATCCCTATGTCTTTCTTTTGGGTGGCTCTGAGCCACGGGTGGCACATGCACAACTGTCCCATCTGGAGATAAGAGCGAGTCCCTTCAGGTGGTTCAAGCTCCTCAATGGGAAAGTCATGTATGTACTATCAGTGGATCAAGCTAGTGTGAGCACCCTGAGCCACCCAAAGAATTAACTGAGTACAGCATGTGCATGGGAAACTCATGAATTATGAAGCCAGCAGTGTCTGTTCTGAATGCATTACTTGCATAGTGCAAACTAATACCAACACTGTGAAAGACACGCTACTCCCAGACTAATACTCTCGATACCTCAGTCTTCCATAGACCTCTCCAGGGGCTGTGGTAAGGACTGGTCATTGATGTAAGCCTCCACTAGTTCTGGTCATAGACAATTATAGCCAGAAATGAGTTGTGCTCAGCTTACTCAACTATGCACAGACCTTTTAACAGAAAAAGCGAGACAAGAGGCAAAAGATTAACTTTACCAGGATTAGCAAGGAAAATCCATTGTTAGCTCTTAAGATGCCCATGGAAAAATTAGGCAGCATCCTCTTCTCAAATGCCCATTGTTTGTGGTCAGGTTGTCTGTGTGGCTTTGGCATACGTCCCACACTCTCAGTCTCCAGCTCCACCATTTTAGACCTGACCCTACTTTTTCCTTCCCTTCCCTCTAACTATAACTGTGCTATTCTTGCTTCATTAAATCTGACAGACTCCCAGAAACCTGGATGGCTCTGCTTTATCTCAAGAATAAATCTTCCAGTGCTAAAAGAAAAATTCCTAGCTTTCCTGAAGGATATGGAGTAATGAAGTTTCAATGACTCTAGCATTCACAATTAAATTCAAATTCCTTCAATGCCAACTCAAATTTTCTCTTGTCATCATTGACAGTTTGAACCCTTGGATACTTTGCTGGAATTTTTCATCTAAGTTGCTTTTCCACCATCCAACTTGCAAGGACCACCCAGCATCTAAGTATTCAGGCTCCTCTTCCTTTGAGCATTCTATGTATTGGTGAGGATGCTATCCAGGATCTGAAATATGCCATGTGGCTCATCCTCTGGGGCAATTTTGCCTGGGATGTTTGGAGAATGAGAGTTTCCCAGAGGACCTCACCCATTTTGTCAGTCAAGCTCATGAGATCTGAATAATTTGGGAAACAGATGGAATTTCATAAGCCATTGGGTTTAAAGTCACCGAGCAGATAGTCAACTGGGATACAACCATATGTCTGTAGGGGCATCAGAAGCTTTTACAGGATCATATTTGTTTTATTTTTATCAAGATTTCTAATACCTAACACCATGCCTGGAAAATATGAGATATTATGAATATGTGTTGACTGAAAAAAGTAATGAAAGACAGTTTCACAATATATCACAATGGTTATAAACAAGAGTTAATGAACCTAGCTGTGAATCAGATTGTATTATACACTAGTTGCATGGCTATTAACAAGAAATATTGTTGAGGTTCAGTTGACTCATTCATAAAATGAAAATATTAATATATATCTCACAATATTTTCAGAGAAACTTAAGTGTGTTGTACATATTTCTTCAAAAATGGTAAAGGGAAAGTATTTCTTTTTAACATCAACACATTAACAGTCAGCAGGCTTAATGAAGACTTGGACAAGACAAATAGACAAAAAAAAAAAAAACCCTATAAAACTGATATAGAAATACTCCTCTCAAGTTCTATTGCTACAAATTACCATCTACCCCTGTAATTCTATTGATTTTCTTGTACTATATCAAATATTAATCACAATAAACCATCAACTAATGAAGGTCTTCCACCAACAAGGGTCCTTAAATGAGAACATTGGTTACTTTGTATACCTCAGAAATCTGCTACAAATGTCTAGCCAGGAAACTCAGGAACACAGAAATCACCTCAACAATGTTACTTCCAATGGATTTGCAAAATATAGGAATGGCATATGGCTTTTTTAAAGTTAGGCTTTGGAAAATGTGCTAACAAGAGGGAAAAAGAGATGGAGCTGGATAGCTAAGATAATTCTGGACAAGAGAATTACCACTTAAAAAATCCTTTGAAAAGAAAAGCAAAAATCCTGGGATAAACTGGAACAGATTCACCCTGTGGTTTCAGAACTTTTTAGTCTTCTATTAGAAGTTTTCTTGCTATCCCCTAGGTAAAAGTCTTTCTAGATTAAACTATCATGCTCTAAATTGTGGGCCACATTACTAGCCTTTGAAGATGTTAGCAGCTGGCTCCATTTATAGCAAAAAAGTGAGGAAATCTACACACTGACTCTCACATAAAGATTTGTGATACTTGTGAGACTATTTAAAAACTAGAAACCTGCTATAATTATGAAAACTGCTTCTTTAATTTGGTTTAATATGAACTTTGCTGTGGAAGAGTTGCTGTGATACTAAGAAGCAGTATTCTGCAAATAAATCTGATGACACACTAGGTTGAATACTAGTGTTTCTGTGACAAATTTCTTTGTACATTTCCAACATCAAAACTGCATTAAGAGAATATTGACTACATAACCTAATTCATACAGCAAATAACCTATGTTTCCTTCAAAATATCCAAGAACTTCAATCACAAAACCTTATTTCTTACATCATGTGAAGAATATAGTCAATTTTCATTTCTTTAAGCATGTGCAAACACAACTGGAAACATTTATGGAGGCATTGTGCACAATTTACAAACATGGACAAAACTGACCCCCTTGCAGTGGGCTGTACATCAAGGACACAGCACAGGGTAAAATAGCATGTGGCTTCTACAAGTGAGTGACTGTGAATTTTATACCTAGGTCTGTCACTGAGTAGCTCTGCGTTAACCTCTCTGACACTCAGTATCCTTATAAGTAATTGAATAAATTCCAAAGTCACTCTAATGTGTAAAGTTCTATGAGTTTTGAATTTAAAGATGTGCAGTTAGTAGCTTTAAAGAATGTGTAGTCTAATTTAAAACATACCCAAAGAAGGACCCAGTAGATGAGCATTTTAAGGAGAAGAAGTTATTTGGAAGCTGTGAACAGAGAAAGAAGACAATTCAATCTGCACAGTCTCATGAAAGGTTTACAGGTGATTCTAGTTTGTTGTTTCTAATTTATGTGCCTTTTAAAATGTCTTCTAAAGAGAACAGGCCTTACTATTTCAATAGTGAAGCAAAGCAAAGAGTTTTATTTTTCCTTTTTATCCTTCTGAATTTTAAGCAGACTTACACAAATTTGAATGCAGTCACTGTACCTGGCTAATCAAACATTCCAGACTAGATGTCCAAACCCAAAGCAACAATATTTCGGATAGGAACAACTATGGACAGAAAGTCTCAGAGCCAAATATCACTCTATAGGTAGAGGATCAAACCCATGACTGGAATATGAGTATGAGCAGTTTAGGGGTTGCCAGGAAAAATTAGTAGGTAAAAAACAAAAAAGAATACAGAAAGGAGGGAGGAAAGAAGGATGCAGAATAACAGGAACACTACTATTCATATAATTTATCATTTTAGTGTGATGACTCAGGGTCTGTAGTTATTTTTGAAAACCCTGCTAAAGACAGAGGCCCTTTGAATTATTTAAATAATATGTTATCAGTTCCTTGTATATGAAGAACATGGCCCTATAAAAATCAGTTCTAAAGAGGCAAGGTAAAAATGGACAGAAAGTTTGAAACATAAAAGCTGGCTAAAAAGGAGGCAAATAGTTCAACTGGGGTTCTCAAGCTTGGCTGCACATGAGCATTATGTGGAGAACTTCAAACCTTTCACACTCAGGTTCCAACCTAGACCAAGTAAATTAGAGAATGCCCTTCAGAAATGAAGCAGCCATCTAATTTTCCAGACTATTTGAAGGTTTTCAGGTAACAGCTGAGAGTCAAACACAGAGTACAGCTAACATCTTATTACCTAATATTGTTCTAACTCTCTCTTGCCTAGTAAAGGGGGCAAATGAAATGGGGCCTTTCTTTAGTAAGTTTCTTAATGCAACCTGAGATCTTCACAAAGGATCTGAGGGCAAAGATGGAGATGGTACTCATGACTGGACCCAATCAAGGGGGATTCCCCATGACCTCCTGGAAAGTTGTTATTACACTAAAGATCTGATACCAATTTGTTTTGCTGTAATTTGTCTCATTCAAGAATTAATTGCAGTAATTAAAGTTCTGTTTTGCTGCTCCTAGTTATCACAGACTATATCATGAATATTCAGCAGAATAATCTATTGACATGTTATATCTGTCTGTTTTTCTTTCAAAAAATATAGGAATAAAATGAGCCTGGTTTGGGAGCCTGGTTTGTGATCATAGCACCCTGAGGCAGGGAGGTGAGGCAGGAGGATAATGACTTTGTGTCCACTCTGGGAACCTAAGTAATCTACCCAATCCTTGTCTAAAAATTGAAAGAAAGAAAGAAAGAAAGAAAGAAAGAAAGAAAGAAAGAAAAGGGCTTAGAATGTAATTCAGAATGAAGGCCCTGGTTCAATACCCAGTACCACAGAACAACAACAACAGAAATCATATTTTGCTGTCTCTCTTTTTAGATAAATGGGCAATGCCTCCTCTGCCTCACAGTCACAACCCCCTTCACCTACACCTGTCCTTCCTGTAGCCTCACCACTACAGGAATTCAATGGCTAAGCTGAAGAAAACAGCCACCGTGCATTTGCTTCCAAGCTTTGGTACCTCAAATGAGTCATTCAACCACAGTGATCCTCAATGACAGCAGAAGGAAAGGAGGGGCATGGACAGACAAGAGCAATTCTATTTTTTGAGGTTAGAGGGAGGAAGGATCTCACTGTATTTCCTTCTGCTGGAAGAAATAAACTTCCTCCTCACAAGCAGGAACTGTCACGACATCTGTGTAGTCACAGAGTCAAGTCCCGCGACACCCAGGCATGAGCTTGTGTGACTGGAGCAGAAGCTCCCAGTCAGGCTGGAGGGCAGATGAGGTACAGCAGTAATTCCACACTGACAATCTTGCTTCAAGAGTTCTAACTTCATGCTTTCACGAGCAGAATGGATGCTCATCACATATATCACAAGTGTTGGACTGAGCAAATTCAGTTTGTTTGACACAGCGAACTACAGAAAAAAATTTATACTAAAGGGGCTCTTAGTTGTTGAAAAAAAATTGAAGTATTAAACATTCCCTCCTAAAATTTTCCACAAGGTTAATGATATAAAATGATACCATGCACAGAACTACGACTTGTCATCTAACTAGTAGCACATTTAATACCTAGCTATTTTCAACAATGTCTTTGATTTTGACAGAACATGTGGAATGATCATAATGCTCAGCACACTTAGAGGGAAAGTTGGAGAGCTCTGAGTGTGTGCTAAGGACAGCTGGGGGGATCAGAATAACTTTTTGCTAAGCTGGCGATTTAGCCCAGTAGTGTTGCACCTACCTGCAAAGCACAAGGTATTGCATTCTATTCCTAGTACTGAAAAAAAAAAAAAAAAAAAAAAAAAGAATACTCTTTTGCCACTTTTGAAAAAACAAATTATTTGTTTTTCCTCTAAGAAATCCCAAAGAGGATTTTTTTTCTATTTAATATTTTTATTTTCACTAATGAATACAGATAAAGATGAAATAAAGTGAATTCTGACACGTCTTAAAATTCTATATGATGGGATCCTCTCATTAAGATACTGAGTTGCTTCTATAATTTCTAGGAAGTGTTATTCTGAAGTTCACAAGTGTTTATTGGTTGAAATAGTTTGTTGAAAGGGCTTTTAGGACTAGGTGATGTCCTTCTAAATGTGTCTTCTTAGTCCATTTTAACAGAGCCTTACATAATATTTTTTTTTTAGCACAATTTGGGAAATTTCAAAATCAAAACTTTGGAAACTAAAGAGAATGTACAGCAAACCAACTATAAAAGCAAAAACTTCATACTTGTTTTGTAATTGTGATGACAGTCTTCAAAGAATAGACTAAAAGATCACATCCCAGGATTCCATTTATCATATTCCATGTAGATCAATGTAAGGTCAGGCTTGAACACAGCAGAAACTCTTTTGTCCAAGACTCTTTCTATGTGTGGTCTTTCGGATGGGTGCATCACACTCTCTTAGCGGATTTTATGAAGGTGTAGATTCCTATATTTCACTCATGATACCAAGAAATAGACTGTCTTGGGACTGGAAACATGCATTTTATAAATTTTCTAGGTGACTCAAAAGAATAATGAAGTCGGAAAAAATCTGTTGTAATTGCACCACACTTTCCACAAAGGCCAGGGAACACTTCCATTGCTGCTATGGCAAATGCCTAAAATATTTTTAATGAAGCTTTGCCATTATCCTTAAGCATTCATCAGTGGGAATGCTTTTGGGCAGAAGCAATGGCTAGAGACTCGCCCTATGTCCAGTTACACACAGTGCCACTTATGGAGCAGATGCTGACAGTATTATCTTTCTACAGGTGACAAAGTGATTTTAGGGTGATCCACCCAGTGCAGCACATCCTGTAAGTGATGATGGCAGACTGAAACTAGCCCATCTGACAGCTCAAGCTACACATGAATCTGAGTAAATAAAGAGATAAGGGTTTAAATCTATAATTACTGGTTCCAAATGCTGAATTTTCCATTATGCAAAGAAGGTCAACTTTGACCCTGGCTGTATCAGAGATGTCAGTGCTTTTTAAAACAGGATCTCAGGCCTAAAACAGTCAACTAATTTAGTAATCACACATTCTGATTAAAATCTGATTTTTTACTGATAATTCATATTCACTGGACAGAATTTTGGGTGGGTACCAAACTAAGGATCTTTACTTTTCCTCCCATGTGATTTTGGTATACAATAAAGTTTGAGAACCACTAATCAGGAAAATATACCCTCTCCCAGGATGTTTGTACCCATTTTGTACAGTAAACATGTTTGTCTGTCTGTCTGTCTTCAAGACAGGAAGATTAAAGTTGGAGATGATGAAGTGAATTATTCCTACTCTATCCTTAGGTTATGACCTAAGTGATGACTAGATAAAGCATTTCTCAGAGAAAGCTTGTTGTAGTCACTGTTTTCATCACTGAGATATAAAATACAACACCCAAAGTTAAAGGAATACATTTTTTTTTCCAGCTCACAGTTGGTAGAGATTTTATTTTATTTTTTTTAAGGTTTTTTGAGACAGGGTCTCACTTTGTAGTTCAGGCTGGCCCTCAGCTCAGCCTCAAATTCACATCACAGCAATCCTCCTGTCTCTGCCTCCTGAGTGCTGGGATTACAGGTCTGAGCCACCATGCCCAGCACTGTGGTATGTGGTACTGGTTGCTGCTGGGCGTGAGTCTCTATGCCCAATATGGTATGTGGTTACCGAGGATCGTACCCGGGCCCTTGCACTTGCAAGACAGGCATCAGAACTACTGAGCTAACTCCCTACCCCAGTTTATAGAGATCGTGATTCATCTTTGACTTACTCCCAGGCAGGGAGACATGGCAGAGGGGTATCAAAGAGGAGAAACAGCTCCTGCCTGGCAGGAGCAGCAAAGCAGTGAGGTAGCAAAGAAACTGCACCAGCACTGCTTTCTTTGTGGCTTTTTATATCCAGTCAGGCTCTGCACACTTTGGGTGGTCCCACCTACGGTGGGTTTTCCCAATGTCCACGTGTAGAATTCTGTTAAATCAATTAGTGTACTAATTCAGGAATCAAATGCCCTTAATTTAATCCCAGCATTATACAACCTAGATCCAGCCATCACTGAATAGTTCCAACCATGACCACTTGAGGTTTTGGGGTACATCTAGACACAGGCCATAACAGAGTTGATTTAACCTTCAGGGGGAAATGGACTATATCTGGATTGCATTTTTGATTGCCATGACTAAGTACACTGTTGATATTTAGTGAGTAAAGCTCAGGGATGGACAGACAGCTATCGTAGTCTGCTGGGGAGGCCATAACACAATGTATCTGGGTGTTTTAAACAGTAGAAGTTTACTTTCACCCAGTTCTGGAGGCTGGCAGACTGAAATCCAATATTAGCATGATTGGGTCTTGATAAGGTGTTTTCCTAACATCTATGGACATTATTTATCTTCTTACTATGAAACTAATCCCATCATAGGGGCTCCACCACATAAATTCATCTAAATGCTATTGTGTCTTGAAGGCTCCCTCTCCAAAGACTATTGCACTGAGACTTAAACTATAGGAGGATTCCATAGTTTATAGAATAGTCTTCCTGTCAAAGAAGAATTTGACTTCAAATGTCAATAGAGCTGATGCTAGGTTACAGTACTGGGATGGTATACAGTCCTATCACCTTTCTTCAATAAAGCTTGATAACAACCTTTTTTTTTTTTTTTTTTTTTAATTCACTCCCTACCTTTCCTGCCCCTGTTTATAGAACTTACAAATAAAAAATATTCTTTCTTGCCTTTTCCTATAACCAGGTTCTCCGGGTCCTTTGCAAACTAATTAATATTTCTAAACCTCTGTCTGTGAATGTTCTCAAATTTTTTCCTTTTACTATAAAATCCAGTTTTGTTACAAGATTGCATGACATGGAATCTCAGAATTTAGAGCTGGACTCAGAGCCTCTCTGATCTGTGCAAGGGTTTTATCACACAAGGAAAACTGAGGTACAGTGCCGATTTGAGAGTAGAAAGTGCTGTGGATAAAGAACGATCAGAGTTTGAAAATCAGCTTTTTCCTTAACTAGATAGGAAACCATACAAAGCTATTTTAACCTTCTCACTTCTCCCTAACCCATTTTACCAGGCATTTGTGAGGATATATAAAAACGTCCATGTGATGTGCCCCATTTGGCGCTTAGGGCTCAGGAAGCATGTAACACATGTCACGTCTCTTTTCTTTCCCAGAGACCTTCAAAGGCTTTCCTTAAATATCAAACTAATAATATCTCATACATAATGTGTCCTGAATAGAGTGCTCGCCAAGTCTCAACTTTAAGTTCTTAACGTGCCTCTGAATTGGGGACTATTATTCACTTCATATTTACAAATGAGAAAATTGTTGTAGGTAAAGGATTTTCCCAAGAAGTGAATGACACTGTCTAGTCTTATCGTTGCAGAAACTCAATCCCAGGGTATCTTCATTTAACTACATGCCGAATACTCAGCTGTAACAAGAGCACAGGTCTCCTGGTTCGAAGTTAAGTTTTTTTTTTCTTCTTCTTCTTTTAGACCATTAATATTATCTTTGTCTTTTCTGATAAATGGTTAATGATAAAAACAGAACTTATACCTTATGGTTATTTTTTATGCTAAGCTCCTGGATGCTGCTTAAAAAATATCTGCTTATTGATAGAGAAAAGAAATGAATGGCAACCTGAAAAATGAATTTCCTTGCTTTGTCAGGTTGAATTAATCATACTACGGGCTGAAATTGCACCTTGTTTTCCATCTTGGATGCAGCCTATCCAACCCAGTGAAGAAAGCTTGTTCAGCCTTCATTACTGTCTTGTGCTCTTAATAAAGCAGCCAGGGTTTTTATGAGGCATACTGAAGAACATCAGTTGTGTTCACAAAGGCACAAAACATGGTCAAGTGAACTTTGCTTTCACAGGAAAGCTGTCTTTATTCTGCTTGGTTATTAATGCTGCAGGGCTACACATTCATCTTCCCACCCATTACAGATCCCAAAGGAAGATCTAAAAACTGTGACTAAAGACTGTGAGCTTGAGTTCTTCTCTGTAGTCTTCCTCTGTACCAGCACGTAATGGGTACGAGGAGGTGCTGGGGAGACATGGGAATGGAAATTCTTGATTCCTACCAGAGGTAAGGTCACTTTCTTCTCTGTTCTGAGATATCAAGAGACCAATTAACAGGAAAAAAGAAGACAGGAATGATGGTAAGATGAAGAAAATCTTTTTTTAGATATATCTCTGAAGCCCCTCAAAGTTATTCGTTTGGGAGGGGAAAATATTTAAACACTTTAGCTCATTAAATTTTTCTCTGTCTTCCAGAGGAGGAGAAAGTGGTAGGGTTTCCATTTAATAGAAGAGAAACTGATACAATAAAGGGGAGAAGAAAAAGGCAGTGGATTAATGGCCTCAAATTCTGTCCCCCTATTGATCAGCACAGCCAAGGACTAGAGCTCCTTGGAAAGAGAGTGGGACAGAAGTTAAGATGTATTCCCAAGATGAAGCCAGTGCTGGAGGTCAGGGTGTGTGTTGAAAGGGTGTAAGAAAGGGGAACTCTCTAAGTGTCTCTCCCCTGGTTTGGAGTAATGAACCTTGATACTATAGTCTTGCAGTTCTGGAAGAACCTGTCTCTGTGGTATGGGTGGCTAAGCAATGAAATAAACAAGACACTAAAATCTATTGCTCCTGCCTGGTGGTCTGTTGTGAGGAAGTACACATCAGTTAATGAGACACTGTGAGAGATGGAGCCACTGATGCCCACTGACTGCACCATACTGTCACAAAGGGAGGCCTAAAAGAAATCAGCAGAAAGGCTGAAACTTGGGGTAGTCAGATGATATGTGAAAAAGTACAAGAATGGCCCTCCAGAAGACCTACTTCTTTATTGGCTTTCCAGGAAAATAAACAAGTGATGGTTATGATCTGTGTAACCCTAAAACAAGGATATACACCCTTGGGCAGGTTACTAGTCTTCTGTTTCACTCTAGTGAGCTCTTGAAGAAGAGAGACCCATCGAAGAAGGACAATGCCACCTTCCACGCTGAAGCCTGGTCGCAGGACTTATGTTCTTTTGTCCTTAATGAGTGACATAATTTACTCTTAGCTGGTCTTGGTCTTTGTCCTGCTGGGAATATAATTAAGAGAAATGTAGCCCTGGACTACAATTTCTAGACTGGTGCACAAGAATGTAATAAAGTGCAATAACAGCAATGATAACAATGATGATGAAGGGAGAAGTTTACAGAGTAGTTTCTCTATGCCAGAAATGTTGTGGGAATTTAGAAGATATTCTTCACATCTGCCTCCCAAAGCTCAGGGATGCCATTATTGTTTGTATGTCCATATCAATGGCCAAGAACTTGAAGCACAAGCAGGGGGAATAGCTTGCATAAAGTCACACAAGGAGAAAGTGATAGTGTTGGCATTTGAATCCAAGCAAGCTGTGTTTACTTATCCCCTCACAAGGGAAATAGGTTTGTAGTACTGGCACTACCATAAAATAGTTTTTCTATCAAAGAGAGATGAAGTTCCCCATGCAGCCAAATAACACATAGAGAACAGTGACCTGATCACAGTGTAGCTGTCAGGGTGGACATAGCTCTGATACTAGAGGAGCAGCCCACCCATTTCCCTGCGATATTAAGAGTGAAAAAAAATACACTTGTTAGGAGTGGCTTTTGATTCAGGTTGATCAAGGTTCAAACTCTGACTCACTTACTGAACTAATGACTTTAGATGATGAGGTTGAATTATCTAGGTCTTAGGTTTGCTCTTCCCAGGAAACCACTCTCTGTCTCACAGAGTTCATTACAAAGATTAAATGTAATCATGCACTAGATACATAAGGCTGACCACATAGTCAGCACTCACTAATTGACAGTATTATCATTAGCCTTGTGTTGGAAATGGATAAATGTCACATCAACCAAAGTGAGAAGCCTGTGACCAAAGACAAGAGTTTCATCTGCAACTTCTAAGCAAGTAATCATTAAAACTATAAAGAAAAGGTTGTCAACCTTCAGACTGCCAGGGTGGCCAGAGAGAGGTTCCAGGGGCTTGTCCAAGTCCTATATAACTAGTCCTGTAATTTTAGACATACTAGCTATAGTAAAAGTTTCCGATAAAAAAGGAAATGTAGATTAGTCATATGCACTCAACTGGGTTTGTTGGATATGTGACTAAGACAAAATAGCACATCAAGTATAAATCTTTCAATCATTCCTTCTTTCTTATTTGTTAAGGAAAACTTTTTCCATATGGACATGGAGGGATAAGCAAATATGTAGAATGGAAGAGGCCATGGGTAAGGCTCAGATGAAAATAAAGACACAAAAAATGAGAAAGAAAACAGAAAGAAATAAGGAAGGAAGGTTATAAGAGCTTTGTGTTAAATGTAATAGAAGGAGAGTAAATACTTCATTAGAATTTGCAGTGTCTAGGTCCTGTTCTTGGCTCATTCCAATAGGTCATATCATCCATTGAATTGTCATCAATTCAATATTTTTTTAGCTCTACTGATGTATGAAAAGTTGAAATGAGCTAAGAACTGCCCAAGTAGTCAATGTGAGAATCGTGATCAAGCCAAGCAATTGGAATCCAAATGTGCTACTGACCTCTGTGTCACATCAGAGAAACTGGAGTTGTGGAATGATGAGCAATATTTAATGAAAGGCAGAGTTTATGGAAGGGGATTTTAAAGACATTTTTTTGCTAAGTAAGGCTCCCTTTAGTTTCCGACACCATCGATCAAAACTGCACTGAGAATTCCACTGAGCCAGACCTATACTCTTCTGGGTATATATCATTTTACAGAGGCTGATCAAACAGCTACACCAAGAAAGTTCACTCATATTTGGACAGCACACATAAACATAAGCTATTATTATTTTTCAGAATGAGGCACTGGGTCTAGGTACATACATGCACATACTGTAGAAAATTTCTTCAAGGGCTGTGCTTAAATACAGCTCTCTACCTTCTGTCGGGCCAAATTGGCTCTGAGACCAGATAGGCCACTAGACTGGAATATTACCTGAGAGAATCTCATTTCTGCCTGACACACCATGTGCAGCCTGCAAGTTCCGATCTCCCATTTCTGTCCTACTAAAAGTGCCAAGCTCATGTGGCCATCTCCTCATTGCTGTTGAGTTCTCTGCATTTGGCTTCTTCTCAAGCCTTTCTGCTTGACCACTAGCATCTTACTTGCTCTTTGGGCTTATACCACTTATTTTGTGAGTTTAGACATGTATTTGATTTACTCAGTTCTATCTTAATTTCTTTACTAAATAATTGCTTCTCTAAAGGTAATATTTGTCACTCCTTTCTACCCTCACCATCCCTTACTGACACTGAAGAATAAAGCATTGACTATGTTAAAAGAGTTATAGTTTCCTGATTTTTTTTTTTTTTTTAGTTTTTCTTGGTAAGTTGAGACTGCTTTAATTTTTAAATAAATATAAACTTCTAAGAATATCACATCATTTATGACTACTGAGTGTACTCTCAACAAAATTAAGAATTGTTCACCTGGACTGAGGTTAACAGCGGGCGGATCAGGAAACGGCGACCATGCCACCGAATCTGCGCCGGGGTTGGAGCTTACTGGCCTCTAGGCCGATACCGGAAGAGTGCCCAGGGACTGAGTTTAGCAGTGGGCAGCTCTGGAAATGGTGACCGCAGCACCAAATCTGTGTCACCGAATCTGCACCAGGGTTAGAGCTTACTGGCTTCCAGGCCCATGCCAGAAGAGCACCCAGGGACTGAGGTTAGCAGGTCAGGGTCTGACTTTCTCCACAGTAACTGCAGAAGCGCATCCAGTCAGCTTGTATTGGTGAGTAGGTGAGTCTGTTGGAACAACAGCCCCTAACATTGCAGCTCCACAGGGCCTACAGCCTACTGGCCTCCAGGCAGACTGCACAAGTGAACCCAGAAACTCTGTATTGGTGAGCAGCCAGGCCCACTGCAACCTCAGGCAGTGCCATTGTAGCAGTTCAAGAACCACAGTCTTCCTGCCTCTAAAGCAGACAGGAGAAGGTGTTCTGACTGTATTGATTGAGTGCCTCATATGGTGTGCCAGAACTAGGGGTTTTTCTTTAGGTCCCAATACAGACTGCCAAGAACAACCCAGGAAACACTGATATTTTAAGGTTCCTAACTATTAGGAGGAAAGTGACTTGCAACAAACAGCACCAGAAAACAGGGCAGGTCAGAGACGAGGAAATACTCAAAGTCTCAGATACAAAGATCCTCACCTCCAGGTTACACAGGGGGAAGGGAAATAGAGAAGTTTGAAGCCCAGTCTCCAGGGCCCTCAGAAGTGGTAAGCAAAGAAGATCTACTAAAATGGAAATCAGAACTGATCTCTGAGATGAAAGCAGAGATATTAGACACTGTCAACATGATGGTTAATAAAGCTAAAGAGGAAATCATGGAGTTGATAGAATCCAAGATAGCAAAAGCACTGGAACCTTTTAAACACCTACAAGCAGAAGCCCAGGAAATTAAGAAAGAAAATGAAAGTTTGCGCAATAGAATGAATTTGGCAGAAGACCGAATTTCAGACCTAGAAGACAGGATCTCAACCAATGAACTGGAAAGGCATAATCTATGGAAAAAAGCAAGCAATAATGAAAAGTCAATCCAACAGCTCCTAGATGATTCAAAGAATAACATAAGATTGATTGGAGTCACTGAGGAAGCAGGAGACAATGCGAAAGACATCAAACAGCTATTCACACAGATAATGGCAGAAAACTTCACAGAAAAAGGTAAAGAATTGGACATACAAATATATGAAGCATACAGAACACCACATGCCCATGACATGAAAAAATCAACACCTAGGCATATCATCATAAAAGTCCCAGATATCCAAAAAAAGAATGACAGACTGAAAGCAGCCAGAGAAAAGAACACAGTTATATTTCAAGGGAAGCCCATCAGGATCACAGCGGACTTCTCAACTCAAACACTCAATGCAAGAAGAGCCTAGAGTGAAGTCTTCCAAGCCATAATGGAAAACAACTTCCAACCCTGACTAATGTATCCTGGAAAACTATCACTCAAAATTGATGGGGAAATAAAATACTTTCATGACAAAGAACACCTGAAAAGTTTCACAAATACGAAACCTATGCTCCAAAACATTTTAAAGAATATCTTGGAGAAAAATAAGGAAAGTTACAAATCCATGAGACCTAACCGAGCCAACCCATGGGACCAAACAAGAAACTGATGGGGAAAGGGCAAAAGTAGAATAACACAGCCAAGAACAGGAAAACATGGCAGCACTAAATTTACCTATATCAGTCATAACCATTAATGTCAGTGGACTCAACGTGCCAATTAAGAGATACAGACTGGCAGAGTGGATTAAAAAGCAAGATCCTACAATCTGCTGCATACAAGAAACACACCTAATTCAGAAAGAAACCCATGGACTAAAAGTAAAGGGATCAAAAACAATACTCCATGTGACAGGAAACAGCAAGAAAGCAGGAGTGGTGATTTTATTTGCAGACAAAATAGATTTCAAGCCAAAACTGATAAAGAGAGATAAAGATGGACACTATCTTTTAGTTCAGGGAAAAATCCAAGAGACAGAAATCACAATCTTAAATATCTATGCTCCAAATTCTAATGCACCCAACTATATAAGACAAATATTAACGGACTTGGAAAACCAGATAAACTTCCATACAATAATAATAGGGACCTCAATACCCCCTGTTAGAAAGAGACAGACCAACTGGACAAAAAGTCACTAAAGAAATCCTTGAGCTCAACCAGACTCTTCAGCAAATGGACTTAATAGATACCTACAGATTATTTCAAACCCACAAAGTCAGAATTTACATTGTTCTCAGCTGCTCATGGATCATTCTCCAAAATAGACCATGTGCTCATTCATAGAACAGGTTTAAGCAAATATAAAGGGATTGAAGTTACCCCTTGTATACTGTCGGACCATAGTGCCCTGAAATTAGAGCTGAATAGCAAAGGAAAACCCAGGATCTTCACAAACACATGGAAACTGAACAACACTCTGCTGACCAACCAATGGGTCACAGAAGAAATTAGAGAAGAAATTGAGCAGTTCTTACAATTAAATGATAACCCCAGGACAACATATAGAAATTTATGGGACACAATGAAAGCAGTTGTATGAGGAAAATTCATAGCAGTGAAAGCCTACATCCAGAAAATGGAGCAAGCTCAAATAAACAATTTAATGCTGAACCTCAAGCTACTAGAAAGAGAGGAGCAAAACAAACCCAAAGCTTGCACTAGGCAAGAAATTATAAGGATCAGGGCATAAATTAATGCAATAGAAACAAAGAAAACAGTTCCCCCAAAAAATCAATGAATCCAAAAGTTGGTTCTTTCAGAGGATAAACAAAATTGATAGACCTTTAGCCAACCTCATTAAACAAAGGAAAAGGCTCATATCTATGCTATTAGGAATGAGAACAGAGAAATTACTACTGACCCAGAGGAAATCCAGAGGATAATAAACACCTACTTTGAAAATTTATACTTCAATAGAATGGTAAATGTAGAAGAAATGGATAGATTTCTAGACACATATGAACTCCCAAACCTGAATAAAGAAGATATAGAAATGTTAAATGCCCCAATAACAAGCTGTGAAATTGAAAATATAATTACTTTCCAACAGAGAAAAGCCCTGGACCTGATCGTTTTATTGCTGAATTCTATAAAACTTTTAAAGAAGAGTTAGTGCCTCTACTTCTGAAACTCTTCAATGAAATTGAAAGGGAAGCAGTACTCCCAAACTAATTTCTGGAAGCAACCATTACCCTGACTCCAAAAGCAGAGAAAGACCCAACTAAAAAAGAGAACTACAGGCCAATATCTCTAATGAATATTGATGCAAAAATCCTCAATAAGATCCTGGAAAACAAAATACAGAGAATTATCAAAAAGATTATACACCCTGACCAAGCTGGATTCATCCCAGGCATGCAAGGATGGTTCAACACACATAAATCAATCAATGTTATACACTATATTAACAAGCTTAAAACAAAAATCATATGCTCATCTCAACTGATGCAGAAAAAGCATTTGACAAAATACAACACCGATTTATGTTCAAAACTCTACAGAAGATTGGAATAGATGGTCTGTATCTCAAACTAATAAAAGCTATCTACGAGAAACCTTCAGCCAGTATCATAATGGTCAAAAATTGAAACCTTTCACACTAAGATCAGGAATAAGACAAGGGTGTCCTCTCTCACCACTTCTGTTCAATATTGTTCTGGAAATATTAGCCATAGCAATTAGGCAAGAGAAAGAAATAAAAGGAATAAAGATTGGAAAAGAAGAAGTTAAATTGTCATTATTTGCTGATGACATGATACTCTATCTAGAGGATCCTAAAATACTGCTGGACCTAATCGCCAATTTCAGCTGCATAGCTGGTTACAAGGTCAACGATCAAAAAGCAATAGGCTTTGTATACACAAACAGTAGACCCACTGAGATAGAAATTGAAGAGTCGGTCCCTTAAACAATACCACCCCCAAAAATAAAATACTTAGGAATCAATCTAACAAAGGAGGTTAAAGACCCCTACTCTGAAAACTATGGCACTCTGAAAAAGGAGATAGAAGATGATATCCAAAAATGGAAAGACATACCTTGCTCCTGGGTAGGAAGAACCAATATTGTCAAAATGGCTAAACTCCCAAAACTACTCTACACATTCAACGCAATGCTGATTCAAATCCCAACAGCATATTTCACAGATCTAGAGAAAAAAATTCAAACTTTCATCTGGAACCACAAAAGACCTAGAATAGCCAAAGCAATTCTAAGCAACAGGGACATGGTGGGGGGTATCACAACTCCAAACCTAAAACTATACTATAAAGAAACTGTGATTAAAAACTGCGTGATACTGGCAAAGTAACAGACCCGAGGATCAATGGAGTAGACTAGAAGATTCAGAAACTACTCCAGATAAACTGAGCCACCTCATCTTTGACAAAGGAGCCAAAAATCCTCAATGGACGAAAGATAGCCTCTTTAACAAATAGTGCTGGAAAAACTGGGCTTTAACTTGCCAAAGGCTAAAACTAGATCTAACTCTTTTACCCTGTACCAAGCTAAAATCAAAGTGGATAAGAGACCTAAATATTAAAACAGACACTCTAAACCTACTGCAAAACAGGTTAGATAAAACTCTCAAAGACATTGACTCAGGGAAAGACTTCATGAACAAAACTTCTATAGCACAATAATTAGCTGAGGAAATCAACAAATGGGACCTCATTCTTTTTAAGGTTTTTTTTTTTTTTTTTTTTTTTTT